>OVBE01000796.1:1753-43877 GCA_900406425.1 Iberis pinnata
GGTGAGAGACCTTCAAACGGGGGCTCTTCGTCTAGCCGGCAAGCCTAAGGATGGCACTTATGCGTGGCCGAGTCTTAGAACTTCGAAGTCACCCTCTCTTGCTTTTGCTTCTACTATTAAGACTAATTTATGTGATTGGCATTCTCGTTTAGGCCACCCTGCTTTTCCGATTTTGAAAACAATTGTTTCGAATTTTGATCTTCCTGTTTCTTCATATGCGATATTGAATAAACCTTGTCTTGCTTGCTCAACCAATAAAATGCATAAACTACCCTTTCATGATTCCACTGTCACGTCTCATCATCCTCTTGATATTATTTTCTCTGATGTTTGGACTTCGCCTTTGCTTTCTATTGATGGTTTTAAATATTATGTCATCTTTGTTGATCATTTCACTCGTTATACATGGTTATATCCGTTGCATCGCAAGTCTCAAGTTTATGATGTGTTTGTTAAATTCAAAGTGCTGGTCGAAAATCAGTTTTCCTTTAAAATTAAGACTCTTTATTCTGATAATGGTGGTGAATACATTGGTCTTTCGAAATATTTATCTACTAATGGCATCTTGCATTATACTAGTCCTCCTCATACTCCTGAACATAATGGTATTTCTGAACGTCGTCATAGACATATAGTAGAAATTGGTCTTGCATTGCTCTCTCATGCATCGGTTCCTCGTGCTTATTGGTCCTATGCTTTCACTACGGCCGCATATTTAATTAATCACATGCCGACGTCTGTTCTTTTGAATCGTTCTCCTTATCAATGTCTTTTTAAAACGTCTCCTAATTATACTAAGTTACGAGTGTTTGGTTGTCTTTGCTTTCCTTGGTTGAAACCGTATGCTTATCATAAGTTAGATACTCGATCATCTCCGTGTGTCTTTCTTAGTTATTCCTCTTCTCATAGTGCTTATCTTTGTCTTTATCGCCTAACATCTCGTGTTTATGTGTCTCGTCATGTTGTATTCCACGAATCTGTTTTTCCGTTTAATGTTGCAGGTGTCCTCACTTCTTCAGCACCTGTCTCTACGTCTGATGCACCTGCTCCTTCGCTCTCTCCTCAAGTTACTCCGGTGGCTATCTATGCTCCTCCTCATGTTCCTGTTCCGTGCCAGCCTCCTGCCGCACCCGAGCCCACACCGGTTCCTTCACCCCCTGCCTCACCGTCCTTACCGCAACCTCCTCTTGTTCCCATGCCCGTTCATGATGCTCCTCACCCAGCCTCTACGCCTTCCTCACCTACACCTCAGCCTCTTACGCACATGCCTGCTCAGGAACCAGCACATGCTTCCTCTCACTCACCAGTACCGAGAAAGAGCAACCGCATTCGAAAAGCTCCGGATAAACTCAACTTGCATGCCTCGGTTCAACAGATCTCGGACCAGCCACCTAAGACACTAGCTCAAGCATTACAAGACCCTCGTTGGAGAGCCGCGATGCAAGCTGAAATCGACTCACTCATACAGAATAAGACATATACTTTAGTCTCTCCTTCTTGTGCTTCTAATGTTGTTGGTTGTCGTTGGGTTTATACTATTAAACAGTTATCTAATGGTGTTGTGGACAGGTTTAAGGCGCGCCTTGTTGCGAAAGGGTTCCATCAACGTCCTGGCATTGATTTCACTGACACCTTTAGCCCCGTAGTTAAGCCCGCAACGATCCGTCAAGTTCTCAGCATTGCTGTCTCGTGCAATTGGCCCCTTCGCCAACTCGATGTTAACAATGCTTTTCTTCAAGGCACACTTTCGGATGAAGTCTTCATGTCCCAACCTCCTGGTTTTAGTGATGCTCTTCACCCTTCTGCCGTGTGTCGACTTCATAAGGCGATCTATGGTTTGAAACAAGCACCGCGGGCTTGGTACAATGAGCTTCGCACATTTCTTCTCACCTATGGTTTCATCAACTCTCTAGCTGATGCCTCTCTCTTCATCTACAACAAACATGGCGTTCTCTTATACATGCTCGTCTACGTTGATGATTTAATCATCACTGGGAACAACCCATCTCAACTCTCTACCTTTATTACTTCCTTATCTGCTCGTTTCTCTCTCAAAGATCTTAATGATCTCTCGTATTTTTTAGGTGTCGAAGTACAACGGACCGCTCGGGGGTTGCTTCTTACCCAGACACGCTATGTTGCTGATCTTCTCCATCGCACTAAGATGTCCGAAGCCAAACCAGCTCCTACGCCGCTTTGTCCTTCAACACCGCTCACTCTCCATGCCGGCGAAGCACTCTTTGTTGCCAAAGAGTATCGGGCAGTTATAGGCAGCTTACAATACTTGTCTCTTACTCGCCCAGATATTAGTTTCGCGGTCAACAAACTCTCCCAATTCATGCACCGTCCAACCTCGGTTCACTGGAGTGCGGCAAAACGCCTTCTACGCTACCTCCGGGGCACAATGTCAAAAGGTATTTTCTTTAACTCTAAAAATTCTCCACTGATACATGCTTTTACCGATGCAGATTGGGCGGGTGATCGTGATGATTACAAATCCACCGGGGCGTATCTTGTCTATTTTGGGAGTCATCCTATCGCCTGGTCTTCCAAAAAGCAGAGTGGTCTAGCTCGGTCCTCTACGGAGGCTGAATATCGGTCTATTGCTGCTACCACCACTGAATTGTCTTGGCTCCTCTCGCTTCTTCGTGAACTTGGGATCCCGCTTCAGAACATTCCTACCATCTACTGCGACAACAAAGGCGCCACTTATCTTAGTGCCAATCCCGTCTTCCACTCTAGGATGAAGCACTTGGCGCTTGACTATCACTTCGTTCGTCAGAAAGTTCAATCACGTCAACTCAGAGTTCAACATGTTTCCACCAACGACCAGCTTGCCGATGTTCTCACCAAGCCTCTCCATCGCACTCGCTTCCATTATATGTGCAACAAGATTGGACTCACCACCGGTGCTCCATCTTGAGGGGAGATATTAGAATATACTCATACCAAATGATATCTTAATCATTATGTAATTATATATGTTTCCTTTTCTTCATCTTATTGTACCTATATAAACTCATCTTGTCTATAATGAGAATTGATCCTTTTCCTAAACCTAATAAATAATACCATGCGTTTTACGGTTTTTTATTACATGCACCCAACAAAATTACTAAAATTTGGTTATGTCTTTCCTATATGATTGAATACTTAAATCATCATTTATGTGTGTGTGAATGTTTTTTGTTTGTTTAGGAGATTAAACATGAGATTGAGTTGGTGGCCCTGGTGGTGCATAATGATCATATCTTACATAAAATGTTAAAGCTAATTAGCAAATTTTTTGTATTTAATTAGTATAATGAACCATATTGTAAGTGTTAATATTAGGTAAGATGTCATTTTTAATTTGTTTATCTTCTAACAAGTACACCATTTTAAATACGGATAGCAAATAATTTCAAATTGGTTATTTCTAAATTAATTAGTTAGTGTAGAAAACAAATGTGTGAAAACGATGTAGTGGTGAAACCAGAAGATGAAAAGTAAGTGTAAGGTCTACACAGGTGGGTATATACAGGGCCGGTCTTGAGATTTTAAAATTTTCTAAAGGCCGCAAGGTACAATGGAAAAATAGGCCAAAATTATACAATTTTTCAAAAATGGGCCATTTTCTTAAATAAAATTTTTTGATTGAAAAATGGGCCGCAAGCGCATGCTTGCTCTGCTTGGGCTCAAGACCGGCTCTGGGTATATAAGAACTATCTAAGGTTTCAATGGAATGTTTGTGCCATAATGCATTCATCTTGTTTTCCTAAAGTCAACGATCGATTAACAATGAATGCACAAAGTTAATTATTGTGGTACCACATGATAACTATGTTCTAATTAGAATTTAAGGTTTTATCATAATGCTGACTAGTGAAAAAAATTGTTGTATTTAATGGGCAACAACAACTAGACGAAAAATATAACATCTTGATCGCTCCCATTTCTGGATTTTGATATTCTTTGTTGGTCCATAGATCTTACTACTATTTGATGAAAAATGTGTTATCCCGGGAATTTTAAAATATTTTTTTGCTAACTCTACATACCACCATGTGATTTTGTTTTTATGTTTTATTTTCTAATCATACCGTTTCGAAAATAATTTTTCGATATATCATATGTTTAACTGTGAAATTTTTTCTAGACATATAATGGGTAAGATAAATTCACGTTAATAACATAAGTAATTAAATCAACTTTTATAGATAAATCAGGATTTACAAGAAATAATATACATTAGTTTTTTCTCTCTCTCTTTTTGTATAGTTGTGTTTTTTTTTTTTTTTAGTTTTTGATAAAGGTTTGTATAGTTGTGTTGGTCATAAAGATGTTAATTACAACCAGTGGAGTTGCTTTTAAATAATCTAACAAAGTCCTATAGCTTTATCTCATAATCATAAATATTCTTTATCATGATTTAAAACTTTAGCTGTTAATTAAATAGTTTCTTCGTATCGAAACATAATTAGTTGTATCATAATAGGTTTATTTTATATGATCTAGTTCTTCAATTGAGTAAAAAAAATTGTATATTAAAGTTCCATTTATTAGGTAATTTATATTTTTTTATGTTAGATATTAAATTGTTTCCTTTAATACTATAAAAGAGTATTAGAATTTTTATAAGCTCAATAAATTTATGGTCTCAACGTATAAAGATCCCTAAAAGTAGGTTGGAATTTCAAGAATATTAACTCAAAATATTATGAAAATAATTTTTTTTTGACATGTTCATGAATGGTATACTCAAAGACGATCTTAATTGGTGACGTAAGTTGAATAAGATACGCATACATAAATCGAGATAAGAAATTACTAAAAATAAACTTATCACTAAGAAATGAGATTCCGTTTTCATTCTCTTTAAGGAAAGTAAAGAACGAACTGTGACGAATGCAAAAGGAATTTAGATTTTATCGTAATTTAGTTTCTCTTTATAAAAAAAAAAAAAAAAAAAGTAATTTAGTTCCCATACTTTTGGTCGGCTCACGTGCTACACTTCACCAAATCTATTTACTACGTGGCACCGTCCAAAGACTTCAATTTTTGGAAACCATGAATGTTGATTCTAACAAGTTTTTGCTCTTTTCTTTCTTAAAGATTTCATATAGTTCGATTTGAGATTATCCTGCCTAAACATGTTTCTTGTCAAAGATCGGAGAGTAAACTACAAGCAATTGATCTCTCCTTTTTTTAATAGAATAATGTTAAAAATTTTGTTAAATACCGAAAAAATGCAATAAAAACTTAATCTTTCAATTTTAGGCCAATTTCTTTTTTAACGTCTTATATATTAGATAAAAGAAGAGGTACAGAGTAAAACATGAAGACAAGTACAAGGAACAAAAAAAAACAGAGAGGGATAGAAGAAATCAAAGGGGTCTAAAGTCATGTTCTTGAAGGAGAAGGTCCTTTAGCCAAAGAGGATAGCCCACAACTACATAAAATGGATACCTTTGTTCATTAGTGACACTTTTTGCAATAAGGTATGTTGGGCGATTAGTGGCTCTTGATTCACAAATGACTTGCCAACCATTAATCTTGTTGAAAGCATTGGTGAGTTCTGTTACTTCATATGAACGTGATGGCCACTTGTTTGGTCTCATAATAGCATTCACAAGGAAAATATCTTCGAATGCGAAAATGGCACAACAAAATTTGTGTGCAACCATACAATCAGATGACCATAACAGAGTGGTAAGCTTAGCTTGTTCGAAACTTTGTATGTTCGAGAATGATCTTCGACTGTGGAGAAGAGTGTGATCCGTGTTGGTACGAACAATCCATGCACTGGGACGGCTATATTACACTTGATCCAGGACAAAAAGGGGGGTTCCTATTTCTGTTGAGTTAATGATGACATGTCTTGATTAACGGCTGGGACGTTGTTTGCTTCAGTTCATAATATGCATTCAGTGACCGCTTTTTCAACAATCTCTGGTGGAGAGAACAATTTACCCTCAATTCCATAGCCGTTCCTTCCCTTTCATAAAAACCAAAGAAGCCATGGATACGGTGAGCAAGAGGGAGAATTGGTGGGTAATGAAGGAAGGTCCACTAAGAGATAATGTTAATTTGCATAGATTGATGAGGAAGAGAAGCCATTTTGTGGGTGCGGTATTGGCGATAGTGCCCAAACTTGTCTTGCATACGTACAAGAGAAGAGTATGTGATTGATGGATTTACCTTCAGAACCACAAAAATGGCACCCATCTCTGATCTTTATCCCTCTTTTGTTCAGGGCTTCTTTAGATGGTACAATATTAGAGAGGCATTTCCACATGAAATTTTGAATTTTTGGAGTAGTGGGAATGGACCAAACAACATTTTTTAGGCCACTGATAGATGGTTGTGCTTCTGCATCTCTAATCACTGATTCATGTTTCAGATGATAAGCCAGTTTGTAACCCGATTTGACCGAGTAGAAACCTCTTTTTGTGTTTTCAAATCCAAAAATCATCTTTACTCACCACCGGTTTCATTGATTTAATTCGTCGAATGTCCTCCGGGAAGAAAAGATCTCTGAGAATATCTTCTTTCCACCTTCGGGTTTGTTGATCAATCAATGAACTTATTTTAAGATCTATATCAATAATTGGATTTTTTATCAAGGGTGGACGTCTTCTCTCTGCTTGAATCCAAATAGTTGACCAAACATGCATAGTTCTACCATTGCCAATTCTCTGTTTGATTCGCCTTGTGATTAATTCTCTGCCATAGAGGATGCTAGTCCATACTAAATACGGCCGATAGCCAGAAGATGCTTGGAGAAAACTTGAATCATGATAATATCGACTCTTTATAAACCTCACCAGCAACCTCGATTTTTGATGCAAAAAAGCGAGGCTTGTTTACCTAATAGGGCTTGATTGAAACATTCAAGATCTTTCATCCCTAGACCACCATTGGCTCGTGTTAGGCATAGTTTATTCCAAGATATCCAGTGAATCTTCCTTTTATGATGATGATTATGGCACCAAAAATCAGAGATAATAGATGTAAGATTTCCAAAACAACCTTCGGAAGCTTGAAACAAGTCATGGTATACACCGGAAGGGAAAAGGAAACACAACGTATTAATCCCCGCATGAGAAAACAGTTTCGTGAACCAGCATGTGAGATTAACCTTCAATTTGTCTGCTATAAAACCAAACAGTTTAATCTTGGAACCTTTGATGCATTCTGGAAGGACCAGGTAGGTGTCTGAACCACCTTCCTTCATAATACTAACGTAATTATGTATTTACAAGATGGTTGGGGATTGTATCTTTGCTCCAAATGTAATTGATGATTTGTGAAGGTTAATCGATTGACCAGTGACCGATCCGTAATTTGTTAGGATCGATTAAGTGTTGTTGCTTGTTGTAGATCCCTTCGGCAAAAGAACATGCTGTCATCTGCAAAAAAGGAGATGGTGAATCGAGGGGCCCCTAATATCGAACTTTATACATGTGTAACTCCATCTTCCTCTGCTTTATTTAGAAGATGTGTGAGACCTTCTGTACATAAAGTGAAAAGGAAGGATGATAGGAGATAGCCTTGCCGGAGACCTCTTTGAGGGGAGATGAAACCGTGAGGTTTCCCGTTGATCAAGACCGAGTAAGTCACCGAGGATATACAAGCCATAACCCAACTTATCCATCTAGAATGGAAACCGAGAGCTTGCAAGAGAGCCTTGAGATATGACCACTCCATTTTATCGTATGCCTTTGAGATGTCGGTTTTCACTGCCATAAACTCCCTAGAAAGAGTAGGATGAGTACGGAGACCATGGCCGATTTCATTGGCAATGATGATGTTATCAGATATTAATATGTCTGAAACAAAGGCACTTTGATTTTCTGAAACGATGGTTGGAAGATAGGGCTTGAGTCTTAAGGATAAATTTTTGGCCACCACTTTGTAAAGAACCGAACATAAGTTGATAGGTCATAAATTAGTCATTGTCGTCGGATTTGGTACTTTTTAGATTAGGCATATATGTGTATAGTTCCAATCTTTTTGAAGAACTCCCGTGTTGAAAAACCCTTGTACCTCTACTATCACCATATGTCCCAAAACATTCCAGAAATTCTGAAAGAAAAAACCGGTCATGCCATCTGGTCCGAGAGCACTGTTGGGATTGATTGAGAAAGGGCTGCTCTAACTTCAGCTCATGTGACAAGTTTAATAAGCATGGAGTTCATCCTTGCTATAACTTTGGTGGAGAAGCCCAAGAAAACATATGTAGGATCAGAAGGATTTGATGAGGTGAAGAGCTCTTGAAAGTATGTCACCGCGATAAGGCCTTTAGAACCCTCTGTTATGTGTTCAATCCCATTGGAGTCTATCAACTTTTCAAAATCAAGCTTGGATCTATCGTTCTTGACAGCCTCGTGAAAGTATTTCGTATTCGCATCACCGAATCGAAGCCACTTTTCTCTGCTTTTTTTGTTTCCAGTACTTTTTTTCATCTCTGTAGGCTCTTCCAAGATCATATTTAAGGTCATGAATCTTCCTCATACTTGGATTATTTGATGATTCTTCAAACTCTAGAGCTCTTTCAAGCGTAGAGATTCTTGTTCTTGAGTTGGTGTGATGAACCTTCTTTAGCCTGCTAAATTCTTTCATGCATTGTCTCAGGTTTGAACAAACTGTTGGAGAAGAGCTAGTACACATCATGTTCCATAAGAGTGAGAAATTTTGTGCCATATTTGGTATGTTTAGCATTTTTTGATCAAATTTGAAGGTACCAAAGTGATTAGAAGGAGAAGATGCAAGGCGAATCAGAACATGCCGATGGTCGAAACCGCATGTATCGAGGAAACATTGATTCAAAGCCTGGAAAGATTGGAACCAGTTCTTATTTCCAAAGCAACGATCTAATTTACATTGTATCCACTGTTTATTCCAGTATCCCGCCCAAGTATAACCATTACCAGAACTGTGAAGCTCACTTAATTGACATGCCTTGATCATGTTTGCAAAGTTCGTGAAAGATTGCTCCTTCCTTAGTGGACCACCCATCTTTTCTTTGTTATGCAAGATGTCGTTGAAGTCTCCTGTTACGCACCATCGATCAGTTTGTTTGATACCAATTCGAGTTAGTCTTTCCCATACTTTTTGTTTTCCTTTAGCGTGAGATGAGCCATAGACGCAAGATAAAAAGAAAATTTCATTACCCAAAAAAACTTCACAATCTATTACATTCTTGTGTGCATACAAAATGTTTACAAAGGTGGAATCTTTCTAAAAAATTTCCATGCCACCACTAAGGCCAACGGCTCCAGTGTAAATACCCTTTTATATCCTAGCTAAACTTGTAGATCAATAAGAGTATTCCGATTATTTTTAGTTTCTATAAGAAAAAGGACCTCAGGGAACAAAAAGATCTAAACTCCTTGAGGCGCGGTATTGTCAAGTTCTGAGCTAATCTCAGACCTTGACAATTCCAAAATACGATACTCATATCTCCTTGGGTGATCCCTCGGGGGAGACCACCCTTGCTTTGGACCTCTTAGACTTTGGTGAGTGTGAAGAACCACCTTCTTCAAATCTTCTCTTTCTTGTCTCTGTTGAAACTAGATTATCTTGTGAGATACCCATTGGTTGATAAAACCGAGGTAGTTGACTTTGTCTTCTATGCCTTGGGGTTCTTCTGCGCAGGGGAACAATAGTTTGGTTGATATCAGCAGGCTTTACAGGTGACGAAGATGATCCTGAGAGAAAAGTGTTACGTAGCTGAGAGACAGAGAGAGAGGAAACTTGATGGTTGATTGAATGCATAGGCTGAAAGGATCCTTGGAAGGTGAAACCATCTTGAAATGCTGGCAGAGCTGTGGCAGCCTGAAAAGCAGAGGCCATTAGCTTCTGGTTGGTATGAGAAACCCTTGCTGGAGTTGAAGAGGATCGTACAGAGGAGAATTCAAAGATCAGACCCTTACCTTTGTTAATATTTTTTATGATAGAAGGTGTAGGCTCAAGGTGAAGTAGTCTCTTCTGGGCAATCAGATCATTAGCTATGTCAGCTAGGGAGGATTTAACTCGATATTCACGAAGAAGTCTTTCATCACCAGAAGAAGAAGCTAAGTATTGTCTCATTTCTTCCAATACAGCTGGAGCAATCTTAGGTCGGCTTGAAAGAGGGTCCCAACCAACCTGGTCATTAGACAGCACTCCAAAAAGTGGGTCTGATGGAGGGAGGGTTGGACTTCCTTAAGAAGATGGAGGCGCTGAATGACCAGAAGGTGGGACTGAGTGCGAAGAAGAAGTTGGGTTTAAGATAGGACATACTTCCTTTTCGTGTGTGTTAAGTTCTGGAAATGGTAACATCTTTTTTGAATCCTCTCATAGTGGTAGTAAACATAGGTGAAACCACCCTCTGGTAACAATATGTTTTTTGATCTTCGGAGGGGTTTATTGACATTTAGCCAGACCTTAACCCGTACATAGTCAGTGTTTTATGGCTTACTTGGGTCAAAATCCAGAGTATCCACCTATCCAACAATATCTCCTAGTGACATAAGAGCAGCTTAATGTTACTCATATGTACCCATATAGGGATGAATTTGAGAAAATCATCCTGGAGGCAATCAGTCCATTTCCCAAGGACAACAAAACAATCTTTGAAGGTATGAGCTTTTGCCAAGATATCGTCTAAATAATGTTGGTACTTGAAGAAGAACTGAAAGAGATCTCTTGAAAGGATCATTCCCCGTGTACGTCCTTCTTTTTGCCATTTCTGTGGCATATCGAAGACAATGCTTGAGATCTTTTGGCAAGATGGATTGAGAAGCTTACCGATGAGACTGATAGTGTTGTTGTTATTGGAGCTGTATTGAGGAAGATTCGACATCACAAAAGGTGGATCATCGTCTTCAGTGGTCATTGAGATAAGGGCAGTATCAAGATCAGGCTCCATAAGAACATAGAAAGGAAGCAAACAGAAAAAAGAAAAAAACAGAAGGGAGAAAGAAAAGAGCGACAAGAGATAACAAGGAGGGAGAAGAGAGAAGCAGAAAAAGAGGAAGAATAAGGAAGGGTTTCACTATTGATAAGCTACATCCATCAAGAAGAGAAAATATCTAAGGGGTGAGAGAAGAGAAGAAGAGGCTGTGGCTCAACAAGGACCATACAAAGCTCTTTCTACACTGTTGAAAGGATAACATATGAGAAAGAGAGTCTTGAGCTCAAAAGAGATAGTCCTTAAAGGTTTGCTCATATTCATATTCTTACAACAATCATGCACTAATATTAACCATTTAATACCTTAAATTTTTGTTAGGCTATATAAAATCCTAAAATTTTTATCTTTTGACGTTTTAAACTTGAACCAATATTGACCAAGTCAATTTACACCATGAAATAGTCAACAGTCAAATCTTTATTAACATCGTTAAAGAACGAATGATTGAGCTAAGGATTAGTGTTCTATTAAGACCTACAACTCATTTTCAGATTCCTCTTCGTAAACATGAGAGCTAAAAATTGGCCCCATGGTTCATCTTGAGTCGGAAGCTGCATCGTCTACACCACGAAACCTGATTTTCTGTTAAACATGATTAGAAAAATGAAGAGTCTACTTATCAATTTTAAGATGGACATAGCTTAGTGACAATCTCAATATACTTCTTGATCGTTTCTCAATCGTTTATCTGAGATTTAGATATATCTCACTGTCCTATAGAGCATAACTACGAATTTATTGGCAGCAAATTCTTAGCACTAATGAAATGTGTTAGTTATAATCTTCTCGCGTATCTCTGTGACTAAGAGTGCAACTTTCGTTATCAGAATTTATCTAAATGTAACATGTTAGAGTCACTCAATTTGACATGGTAAGATAAGTCTCCTCGTCCAAGTTGCTTCTTCGTTCCAAGTTGAATCATTACTGGTGTGTGCGTATTACATATTCATGTGTTCTAATGTACTAAAATAAATTTTGAAACTTCGTTATTGTTAATGATTCCTTTTGATAAGATCATTCTTTGGAAAAAATATTTGCAACTTGTTTGGAATAGTTGGAGTCTGATAGATGTCTAGAGATTTTCTCGTAGAGATGTGCTATACACTCACCACTCTTGATGTTAATGGTTGCATCAGCATTCTTTAATATACTTTAACAGTGTTAATAAAGATTTAACAATTGACTATTTCGGGGTGTAAATTGGCCAAATCAATATAAGTTCAGGTTTAAAAGGGCACCAAATGAAAATTTTAAAATTAAAATGGCCTACCAAAAAGTTAAGGGTTTTAATGGTCTAAAATCGAAAATTCAGGTTTTTTTTGGCATTTTTCCTGTTAAACAATATGAAAATATATTGGGGCTGTTCTTTATGCTACACCTGGATGAGCAGTAGCGTCCAAAAATTATATTAATTTTTTTTTTATCATTTCATCATATCTTTGTATGTGTCTGTCGTTGGTTTTGAAAAACCATAAGTAAAGCGTGTTTTGATGTTTCTGATTTTTTAAGTGATAACAAAATCACCGTAATGGAGCTGCTGCGAAAAATCTTCACCATATTTTATCAACAGAGACGAAGAGAGAAGACTATTTTTTAGACGCTACTGCTCATCCAATTGAGCATAAAGAACAACCCCATTGTATAATTTTTCTTGTAAACTAAAGATAAGAAGAGAGTGTGTGGTTTCCATTCCTTTTGGAATATGAGAGGTCCTAGATTCAAGTCTTTTGAATTATTTTTTCTTCAAAATTATCAAAACAATGTTTATGTTTTAGTGAGATGTGAGTATGATTCATGATATACTTGTGTCTTGAGAACATAATATATATATTTGAATTTATGAAGAGTTGGGGACCGAGACCTTAAATTTTTTCCTAGTGTGAGTGATATTGTCGAATAGTTCACTTACTGAGTTTCTTAATAGAACTAATGTGTAACACTATTTTCGACCGACCAAAGAAAATAATTTTGAAATTCTGCACTCAACGAGTATCTATCCCTTACCTCAGTGGCGAATCTAGACCATAATTATAGTGGGTGTACAATGGTTATAAAAAAATGAAAAGAATAGGATCGAACCCATGAACTGAAGTATCAAAATAATGAGTTTTACGATCTCTCCGAATCTACATCATGTACATTTGTTCAGAAAACAAAATTTTAAACAAAAAAGAGTGGATGCATGTGCCTCCACTTTTCTTTATTGCATTCGCTTCTGCCTGACCTTAACCAACATGGTGATTAATATATATAAGAAGATTAATTATATAATATGGTTTGTGATCTAAAATCTAATACAGATACATAGAGATGAACTATAATCATTTGACCAAAAAACACTAAGATAAAGTGAGTAGAGGAGAAAATGTGCATTTTTTTTAATTGTGTGCATGAGTTTAAAGCTAAACTTGGGCCAAAGACTATACATAAAAGACCACATTGAGTCAGAGATAACATATTGAGTCCAAATACTACACTCTTGAAGAACAAAGCCGAAAACGTAAAGCCCATTAATAGTTTAATGCCCAATTTTTAATACACACGCACTGACCTAACATCTCCTGGTCAATAATTTTGAAAACACACTCTTCAGATGAGCAATATACATATCACCTAATATATTTTTAGACAATAAATACAAAACTACAAAAACACAAAATAATTAAGAATAACTCCTTCGAATACCATAAAAAAAAATTTTAATTTCAAAAATACCACACTCCCAAAAGTTTCAAAAATACCACGCTCCCTAATGTTCCAAAAATACCACAAAAATAAAAAATAAATTTTAAGGGTTTAAAGTTTAAATTTTTGAGTTTGAGTTCACTAACTAAAGTTTAGGGTTTAATTTTGAAGGGGGTGGGTTTGGGTTTGGAGGTTTAGGGTTTAAATTAAAGTTTTAAAGCTATTTTAAAATTGTGCTATTTTTGGAACAAAAATATTTTTGTAGTACTTTTAGAAAAAATTGTGGTATTTTTGAAATTTTTGTGACTGTGTGGTATTTTTGAAAAATATCTAATTTTTTGTGGTATTTTTGAGAATGCCCCAAATATTAAAATGTTAACATATTAAACGAGACATATTCTCTAATCAATCATTATACTTTGTAATTTGAAATAATAAAATTCATTTATCATAGATTTGAAAAGTTCTCAAAATAAACAAATAAGTTAAGGCCTATTAGAAGCGCTGGTGGACTAAAGTTAATTTTTCTTTATACGTTTATTTGCTTAACTCTCAAAATATATATTTTTTGTTCGTATCACATTTAATTTTATATTATAATATTTTACATTTTAGATTGATCTTCTCGGATACTTTCTTGTAGATTTTGTCCATATCTTTGTTTTTCTAAATGAATAAGTAGGCTATATTGTTAAACAAGAAATAAAAAACAAAGTGGGCTATATTGAATATTTTGTCTTTTCAAATTCTATAGATGTATGTTATATAAAACATCATAACTATTACTAATTATAATTATTAAGGTTTAATAATTAAAATTTAAACTATCTAAAGTCAAGAAATTATGTGAGGACATATGTCATAATTTTAGATCATGTAAAAATGATGTGGCATTCTCTTTTTTTTTTGTCACCTTGAAGATTTATATTAGAGAATAAATGATTACAAAGGCTATAAATTTTAGCTAAAAAAGCCTAAAATTTCAGGAAGCAAAACCTGACATATCGGGACTCAAAGCCCGACTAAACGGGAGTCATAAAAAGATATCAAGCAAAACTACACAACACTGAAAAAACACAATCTATACTAGCAAATGAAATCCAAAAGAGCTTAATGACAGATCCAAAGCTTTCCACGAACAGGAGACAAGAGCCAAAGACGAGACGATTAGGCGACTCACCAAAAGAACCCGAAGAAACACCTACTACAAGTCCTCACTTGGGATAGGTAGAATTCAAAAATATAAACCTTGCAATTATTTAGGAGGCAGAACGAGAACTCAAAGAGGAATATTGAGACTGATGGAGTTTGTAGGATATGGACCCGACGCCCCAGGCCCAACAAGACCAAGCCCATGATCAAGAGACATCGAAGCGCGGCCCATCGAAGTACGGCCGGATCGTCGAGGCCCGTGGAACTGCCGAAGAAACAGTACGCCTAAACTCCTTCTAACTCGGCGAGCAGTGACCTACGAGCTGACTCGCCGGATGAACAAGACGCCTAGTTAACTGCCCGCAATGATGATGAAACAAGTATAAATAGGGAGCAAACCCGAAACGAAAAGGGGTTGGAAATTAGAAAGAGAAAGCTCTAGAGAGAAGTCAGACCTATTAACGGCGACCTGAGTTTCTCTACAAGAACATCGACGACTTAAGCTTTTCTTTAGAGTTTCTCTCGACGATCTAAGTCTTTCGTAAAATATTTAAGCGCGTCAGATTTGTCGACGCGCCTCTCAGTGTCTAAGTTGTAACCTTATTTATCAAATACGAACCTAAATCTTCGGAACAACGATCCTAGATTCAACAATTGGCGACTCCGCTGGGGACATTTGATAAAGAAAAACCAACTCTCGAGACGCACCAAGAATATGACTACCACGAGCAACGTAGACGAGCACGTACACATTAAGGATATTACGCATCTAAACAGATAAAACACCGAGACCGCTGACCCGAAGACGCCGACTGGACCATGTACTAGAATTCTGGGAGTTCCCACACAAGAAGAGATGAACCAGATGCTAATGCGTCGACTAGAAGAACAGAAAAACGAGTCTCGTCAACTAAAAAGCTAACTCGAAGCGGTGATGACAGGGAGCCTAAGAAGAGCCAAGCTGGAAGTCCTGAACAGAAACCTCTTCGGGATAGCGGACGCATTGATACCAATCACTGAAACCCAGCAGGATCAGAGCTCGGATCGACGCGAAGACACAAAAGTGCACCAAAATCTCTCCAGCCCAAACGACGAGATAAGGGCACTGAAGGCCCAGTTGTGAGAGATGAGCTCGCTAGTCCATAGGGCGACCAGCTCGGCCCTGGAAATCGAGCGTGTCATCGAAGAAACATAGCGAACTCCATTCACCAGGAGGATAACCGAGACCAAAATAAAGCATACTGCAAAGATCAAATTCCCGATGTTTGAAGGAAACGACGATCCAACGCACTATATGACAGCTTTCGCCATCGCGAGGGGACGCGCCCAATTCACCGATGAGGAAAGACACGCTGGACTCTGCCAGCTATTTGTGGAAAATTTGGGTGGCGCCGCGCTTTCCTGGTTATCCCACCTTGAAACCAGATCAATCGACAACTTCCAGCAGCTGTCGACGGTCTTCGTCAAACATTATTCCATGTTCATGGAGAAGAAGACGTCCACCACCGACCTACGGTCACTAAGTCAGGGCCCCCACGACTCTCTTAGGACATTCGTAGAGCGGTACAAGGAGGTGGTTTCAAAGGTGGCAATCTCTGACGAGGCCGCCATCGCCGCACTAAGAAACGCCTTATGGTACGAGTCGAGGTTCCGTGATGAGCTGCTGCTGAATCAACCCCGGACACTAGAAGACACCTTGCATAGAGCCAACTGCTTCATCGAGATGGAGGAAGAGAAGGCCGCGATGGCCCGAAAGCACACAAAAGCCTACCATGGAAAAGAAAAAGAAGAACAGGTCTAGCCCCGACAGTTTTACGAAGGCCACGCAAAACAAGACAAAGGAAAGCGGAACACGAACTACCTCATCGAAGAACGCAGACCGCCGACGTATCAACGCGGGACAACGTTAGGTACGCCTACTGCAAGTTTCATAATCGACAGGGGCACAACATGGCCGACTATCGTCATTTAAAGGATAAGTTGCTCAAAAGATCCACGAAAACCAAGGGCGCGACGGACAAAGACGACCCAACCAATATCCGCCATGCAACCATAGAGAGTGCTCGCAAAACTCCCCTCCAAATCAAGATCGGGAAGGGGGCAGTAGGCCGCAGAGGCAGCTGGTCAACAAAGACATGGCCCCACCACATCAACGCAACAATAACGAGAGGGACGAAGATGCCCCACCCCCGCGACGCCATATAAATGTTATCTTGGGTGGACTTGCACGACGCGGGGAAAGCATTCGATCCGCTATGAGAATGGACCACCTGGTCCTAAACACAAGAGGCGCGGCGGTTAACAAACAAATGAGACACGAACCAATCCTGTTCACCGTCGATGATCTGATCGGGCTCGACGACGTACAAAAGGATTTTATCCTTATCGAACTCATCATCGAAGACTGCAAAGTGACACGAATCCTCGTCGACACTGGCAGCTCCGTCGACATAATATTTAAAAGCACCCTCTAGCAGATGAAGATTGGCAAAGAAGCCATCAAGAGAACCACGCAGTTGCTCACCGGATTTAGTGGCAACTCGGTTAAGACCGTCGGAACTATCAAACTCCCGGTTTGAGCCAGAGGAAGCGTCATCACGACAAAATTTCAGGTTGTCGATGAGCATCCCATCTTCAATGCTATCTTGGGAACCTCGTGGCTTGCGGCGACCAAAGTAGCGGTCTCAATCTTCTACCAATGCGTCAAAATCCTGACAGCGAGAGGGACAGTCACGCTTAAGAGCAACCAAAGAGCAGCGAGAACATGTTTCATCACCGAACATAAGGCTCGTAAAAGCGCCAAGCTATAGCAACTACAACTGGGGCGCGTCGAGAGACCGACGTCCCTAAAGAACGAGAGGATCAGTATTGCGAGACCATTGACCAAGTGAACATAGATGCACAGAGCCCAGATCGGTGCGTAGGTGTCGACCATGAACTTGACGAGGCAATAAGGCCAAGCTGATCAACTTCCTCAAGGAAAAATCTAACTCCTTCGCCTGGTCACTCGAACCCATGACGGGCATCGAGCCCAGCATAACATGCCACAAGTTGAACGTCGACCCAACATTCAAATCAATTAGACAGAAACGACGCAAACTCAGCCTAGAGCGAGCGCAAACGATGAACGACGAGGTAGAAAAGCTACTATGCGTTGGGTCCATTGCTGAAGTCAAATATCCGGAATGGCTAGCAAACCCCATCGTGGTGAAAAAGAAGAAGGGAAAATGGCGGGTTTGGGTCGACTTCACGGATATGAACAAAGCTTGCCCAAAGGACAGCTACCCGCTACCGCACATAGATCGCCTCGTCGAAGCGACCGCTTGAAACAAGTTACTCTCGTTTATGGATGCCTTTTCAGGCTACAACCAAATAGCGATGCACCCCGAAGACAGAGAGAAAACAACCTTCATCACCGATAAAGGGATATACTGCTACCGAGTCGTGCCTTTCGTACTTAAAAATGCAGGCGCGACGTATCAAAGACTGGTTAACCGGATGTTCGCCGGCCTGCTAGGAACATCGATGGAGGTGTACATTGACGACATGCTCGTCAAATCCTTACACAAGATGGACACCTATGCTCCTGTTTCGCCATCCTTAACCAGTACGGGATGAAGCTCAAACCCACCAAGTGTACGTTCAACGTGACCTCTGAAGAATTCCTCGGCTATATCGTCACCAGAGAGGATAGAAGCGAATCCAAAGCAGATCAAGGCTATCATCGACCTTCCATCTCCGAAAAGCACGAGGGAAGTCTAGCGCCTGACCGGACGAGTCGCGACACTCAACATGTTCATCTCGCGATCAACCGACAGATGCCTTCCCTTCTACCAGTTGTTGCGCGGTAACAAGAGGTTCGAATGGGACGACAAATGCGAGCAAGCATTTAAGGAGTTAAAGGAGTATCTATCCACGCTGCCCATACTGGCGAAGCCCGAAGATGGAGAAACCCTCTACCTCTATATATCGGTGTCCACTATAGCAGTGAGCGGAGTAATCGTCAAAGAGGATCGTGGCAAACAACGCCCAATATTTTACACAAGAAAAACCCTCGACGGCGCAGAGGTTCGATACCCCACGTTAGAAAAGTTAGCCTACGCCGTCGTTATCGCCGCGAGAAAACTGCGACCCTACTTCCAGTCGCACTCTATTGCGGTCTTGACCGCCTAACCTCTGCGTGCCATATTGCATAGCCCAAGTCAGTCGGGACAGATGTCAAAGTGGGCCATCGAGCTAAGAGAATATGATATCAACTTCAGAGGGCAGACAAGCGCGAAATCCCAAGTATTGGTAGACTTCATCACCGAACTATGGATGCTGCACGTCGATGGATCCTCTTGTTCGGGAGGATCAGGAGTCAGGATACGCCTGGAATCCCCAGAAGGCGAAATTCTAGAGTAATCCTTTCGTCTCGGGTTCAACGCGTCGAACAATGAGGCAGAATATGAGGCAATCATAGCATGGCTCAAACTGGCTAAGGGCATAGGAGCGCACAGATCTGGGCATTCTGTGACTCACAACTTGTTGTGAGTCAGTTCGTAGGAGATTACGAGGCCAAGAGCGAGAGAATTAACGCGTATCTTCGTGTCGTCCAGTACCTAGCAAGGGAACTTGAGTACTTTGAGATCGTCAAAATCCCGCGAAGAAAAACAAAATAGCAGACGCACTAGCCACCATAGCATCCACAAGCGACTCCAA
The DNA here is from genome assembly GCA_900406425.1 of Iberis pinnata. NCBI lineage: Eukaryota > Viridiplantae > Streptophyta > Magnoliopsida > Brassicales > Brassicaceae > Iberis > Iberis pinnata. Next base: position 21,231 of record OVBE01000796.1, read on the forward strand.
TCTACGACGCACCATCCCAGTAGAAGAAATCTAGAAGCCCAGCATAAGTCTTGACCTCGTCCATTTCATCAACGACTACGACATCGCAGAGGAAAACGTCAAATTCAGGGCCGACAACGAGGCTCCCATTTTCGACTGGCGTGACGAAATCAAGCTCTACATAGCCGACGACACCCAACAAGAAGACAAATGGACAGCAAGGCGACTAAAGGCCAAAGATGCTCACTACATGATGATGGACGGACACCTGCTGCGACGTGATTCAACAAGAATCTTGCTTACCTGCCCCAACCCCGAAGAAACGGAGCGCATCATCTGTGAAACACACGACGGTGCGGGAGGCAATCACTCTAACGGACGAGCCCTGGCGTTGAAGATCAAAAAGCACAGCCATTTCTCGCCCACCATGATTGCAGACTGCCATAGGTACGCCCTAAAATGCGAACTATGCCAGCGACACGCCCCTAACATCCATCAACCAACGGAGCTCGTACGTAGCTCGGCATCCCCATACCCTTTCATGCGATGGGAAATGGATATTTTCGGCCCAATGCCCTCATCGCATGGTCAGAAGTACCTCCTCGTCATGACATATTACTTCACCAAGTGGGTCGAAGCCAAATCTTACGCCGAGATACATGACACCCAAGTACAGAACTTCGTCTGGAAATACGTCATCTGCAGGCACGGACTACCCTACGAGATCGTCACGGACAACAAGACACAGTTCTGCTCACACCAATTCGAAAACTTCTGCGCAAAGTGGAAGATTCGACTCAACCATTCAACACCGTGGTACCCCCAAGGAAATGGCCAAGCCGAAGCAACCAATAAGACTATCATCGATGGTCTAAAAAAGAGACAAGAGAATAAGAAGGGTTTTTGGGCCGACGAGCTAGATGGGGTGCTGTGGTTGCACCAAAAAACGCCGAGAAGAGCGACGAAATAGACTCCATTCTCTGTAGCTCACGGCATCGAAGCCATGGTACCCTCCGAAGTTAAAGTATAAATCCTTAGAAGATTAAAGCTCCCCAAAAACGGTGACATTAACGATGCGATGTTGTACGATCGCCTCGACGAAGCAGAGGAATGCCGCGACAAGGCCCTTCTGCATATCCAGAATTATCAACAAGCTGCAACATGATACTACAACAAGAACGTGAATGTCCGACGGTTCAGCGAAGGCGACTTAGTCCTACGCCACATCTTCGACAACACAAAGGAGTACAGAGCAGGCAAGCTTGGCGTAAAATGGGAAGGACCCTACCAAATCACCAAAATCGTCAAACCAGGTGTCTACCAGCTAGCCAACTTAGATGGGACGATGCAACCACGCTCCTGGAATATGTGCCATCTCAAGCTCTACCACTACTAACTCAGGTATGGACGCACCATGAACTACGATTGGCTTGATCCCTCTATAATGGGTACGTAGGCAGCCCGAAATAAGGGTCCAGCTATGAAAAAAAATACTATCATTTCTTACTTGTCATCGATCTTTTGGGGGAGGGAATAGACATCCTCATTACCCTCCATTATTAAATAATAACTCCAGATCATATAAGACTTTGCGCAAAAAGAAAAAGCCGAGCCCAGCCTCACCGAGGCAACCCTCGTAAAAATAAACGAAAGCCAAGCACGGCCTCGCTGAAGGCCCTAGAAGAATTTTTACAAGCCGCGACAGCGGCCAAAAGAGGAAGAAAAACATAAAGAAAAAGATATAAGAGAAAAGGCCCTAAAGGGTCGCACTAAGCGACATTGTCATCTGCCCCACCAACATTCACGCCATCGTCATTCGCCCCAGCAGGCTGAACAGACGAACCTTGATCATCAACGGGCTGAACAATTTCTTCCGGACGTATCGACAGGCCCGTGAGGTCCTCAGCAGAAAGATCGAAAATTTTGATTAACTTTCTAGCCTCTTCCTTTGCCTTAAGCTACTCGGCGAGGGACTCACGAAGAAAATCAGGAATCGCACCGCCAAAGCCGATCACCATACTGAAAAGCTCACCAGCCTTCATGTAACAGGCAATGGCCTCATCCAGGGGACGAGCCTCACATATCCTGTCCAAATGCTTGCGCACCTTCTCGAACCGCGCTTCGACAGATGCGACCCAAGCCTTCTCAGCTTCCTCAACCGCCTCCCTGACCTGAAGGTCATGTTTCCTGAGCATGTGCGACCTCTATTTGTTCGCGTCATTGTATCGAGTTGCCAATACGCGGTTCTCATCGCTAAGCCTCTTCAATTCACACTCAAACTCTTCATTACGGGCAGGGAGCTCATCCCTCTCGACCTTTGTGGCTTCACATTCGGCCTCGGCAGCTTTCATGGTTGTAGTCGCTCTCTCAGCCAGCGCATACGCATCTGCCGCTTGTGCCTCAAATATTTTACCAACCGTGACCAAATTCTTGGACTTCTCGTTTTTGCCCCAATACAGCCAGATGTACTTATCCGCATTCTCACGGGCGGCTATAGTGGCCTCACGGGCCATCACATCTTCAACTTGAACCACCTAAACATGTGGTTCACCATCTGTCCAGTCTGCACAGTACACCACGAGTTAGTACAAATCGGCAAAACAGATAATTATGCGAGGAATCTTACCATAATATAGGATGCGGAGAAGTCGTCGAACATCTCGTTCGATTTATCATGTGTGCCTGACTGGTCGAAGGAACTCAGAGGAATCAGCTGACTCACCAGCTCCCTGCAAGCAACGGATCCTTGTGCATCCTAAGCACGTCGTCATATTGAAAGCTAAAAGGGAGCTTCTTAGCATTTTCCAAATAGCGCGGCTTACTACCCCGGGCCACAACATCTTCATCCCCATCCTCAGAGCTACTCCCCTCCTCCGCTTCTCTAGACTCCTCACTTTCTTGCGTCTCGACCTGAACGATCGAACGATCTTCCTCTTGATGCTCGTCGATGACCGTCTCGACGTTCGCAACCGGGGTCGCATCACGTGGAACCTTTTTCACCGGAGGAGCGTCGATAGGCTCCTTAATTATTAGCTTCGCATTAAAAGATTTTTTCCGCGTTCTCACTTCTTCGGCCGCAGTCATTTTTCTCTTAGGAGAGGCTTGAAGAACTCTTTTTTTGGCTGCCTTCTCAGAAAGGTTGGCCGCGACAGATGCCTCGGCACGCTTCTCCTTTTACATTGTGGCCTCAGCCGCCACATCGTCACCAGTCTCTATTGCCACAGAGACTTTCACTGATCCCAAGAACTTTGCCGCAACTTCAGTTTGCTTCTTTAGGGTCGCAACTCTCAACTCCTCAACAAACGATGATGCCATATTTGTTGGACGAAGTACGGGACAACAATCCCAATCAACTGAAAAAGAAAGAATGGACAAGTTAGAAACGACACAAAATAAGCAATAGCGAACTCCTATTTTAGTAAGACCGGATCTCCCTATTACCGGGAAACCTACAGAAGTAAGAATGGGAAGAGAAGGGTGCGATTGAGTCCGCTGAACTTGGGCGAGATCTGAGAATCTGCATTCCTTCATTCCTTTCCGACGCTAAGCGCAAAAGGCACTCGAAGGAGTAAGTACTGGGACCAACCATCACTACCATAGGGTATTCTTGACTTGACTTTGTACTGGGACAGACGCGATAATCGGACACACCTCTAGCAAAGACCGATTGACGCTTACTGATCTTTTTGCGGGTAATATTTTCCCACTACGTCAACCCCAATGCTCATATCTTCTTGATATTATCAAAAAAGCTAGGGGAAAACTTCTTGATAGGCAGGGGATGATCTGTAATAAACGACGAATTGGTTAGTGCGAACTAAAGAAAACAAAGAGATAACGCGAAGCTCTACTGACATGCATATTCCATCTCATGGAATAATCGTAGGCGCATGGTGGGACGGACGCCTCGTTGACCTTCACGAAGAACCATCGGCGCTGCCAATCCTATACCTTCCTTGGCACCCCACCGATGACCTTGTATTGATTCTTCCACGAAATATAGAACATCCCCGTCGGATAACGAACCTTGTTAACCACCCTCGTACTTGGAGAGAATCGTGTCGCGTCTGCAAAAACTTCCCATAGACATCAACCACGACCTCTGCGGCTAAGACCAGCATCCCAAACAATGTGCGAAATGACGCGACTGTATTCTGTGAGATACCCATCCTACGATGGGCGCAGTAGGCGACGAAGACATTCGGGAGAGGAAACCAAAAACGAGCATCGCTAAAATAATCCTCGAACACGGTAAAGTATCCTTGCGGAGGCTCCTATGGTCTCTTCCTAGGACCTGGGATCCTGAATACCAGGTTAGGATCCGAGAAGCCGCCCTGACTCGACATCTTCAGAAGGCGCGCCCTGGTCATGGTCGATGTCCTGACCTCAGTCATCTTGTCGATATCCGCAGGCAGAGTAGCAGACGAACCTTCCCCATCTCGCCGAGGGACAAACAACTCTATAGTGGGGACTGCGGCATCTCGCATCGCGCCCCCACTCGAAGGGATTTTTCTTGAAATTCGCGGCTCAACGCATCTCTCCGTAAGTATCCTTGTCCTCACATTAAGAGGGATCGAATCGATCGGGTCGTCTTGCGCGGTATCAGTTCGGCCCCTTCGCCATGCCAACAGCGGGATCGTATCGATGGGATCTGAAGGAGACGATATCTGGTTCGTAGTCTGGTTTCGCAGCTCTAGTGGTTCCCTTTCAGATTTCTTAGCCCTAACTTCGCCTGATAACGTGCTAGTCGTAGGGTCGGATTGACGAGGTGATTCGCCCGCAGAGGATTCGGTCCGGAGACATGATGATGCTTCTTCAGACGCACTAGTACCACTACCCATCTCAAGATTTATAAGGTCGCATCCCATCGCGTCGATATAAGAAAAATAATCAAAAACTAGAGAGAGAAAGTAGAGAGAAGGGAGAGCAAAGAAGATACCTTGGTCAAGGATGCGAAGTAAAAATAATGAAGAAGCCAAGGGGTATATATAGAGAAGTGACTGGAAGTCGAAGCGTTCCATGTAAGTTTGACCGGGAGACGAAGAAACAATCAAAGGAGGTGACCGGCAAACGAACTGGTTAGAGGATGGGTGACCAGGAAGCAGTAACTTCTCCACGAAGCCAACTACCCTCGGTATCAGCACCGACCATTGGAAACGCCAGCTCATCATCCTAGGCCGCGCCTGGATAATGACGAAGCAAACAAAAGCTCGGCTTAGTCTGATTGGGTCCAAAAAGAAACATTGTGTCTGAAGACCTGCACATATTTTGGTCTCGTCGAACTGGGGGGGGGGGCTTATTGTAGGATATGGGCCCGACGCCCCAAGCCCAACAAGACCAAGCCCATGACCAAGAGACATCAAAGCGCGGCCCATTGAAGTACGGCCCATCGAAGTATGACCGGATTGTCGAGGTGCATGGAACCGCTGAAGAAACAATACGCCTAAACTCCTTCTAGCTCGGCGAATAGTGACCTACGAGCTGACTCGCCGGATGAACAGGACGCCTAGTTAAATGCCCGCAATGATGACAAAACAAGTATAAATTGGGAGCGAACCCGAAGCGAAAAGGGGTTGGAAATTAGAGAGAGAAAGCTTTAGAGAGAAGTCAGACCTGTTAACGGCGACCTTAGTTTCTCTACAAGCACATCGACGACATGAGATTTTCTTTAGAGTTTCTCTCGACGATCTAAGTCTTTCGTAAATCATTTAAGCGCGTTGGATTTGTCGACGCGCCTCTCACTGTCTAAGTTGTAACCTTCTTTATCAAATACGAGCCTAAATTTTTGGATCGACGATCCTAGATTCAACAGAGTTTCCGGAGCCGGTAGTGTAAACGACAATAAGCTGGTAGATGATAGCAAGAATGTGACAGCCCTCGACCAAGGCTAATGATTAACTCTAGTTGAGGAGTCTAAATAACCACCTAACCATATCATCAAGGAAATGACGAAGGGGCGATACATAATAGGCCACGAAAACAAAGGATCATGCAGAGAGATCTAAGAAATCAAACATCAAGAGCAGACAAAAGAAAACACCACAAGCAACTAAAACAACAAAGACAGAGGGCCAAGTGAAACGAGACTTTACCACAAGACCTAAGCTAACCGAATTAACACTCAAACCAACTCACAACGATACAATCGACCTCTTCTTGAGCAAGAACTAAAACAACACCAAACCCGAACCTTTCCAACGCAGCACTCATAGCGAGTAACCAGAACAGGAAAAGCCAAAGAGGGAACTGAATAAACCTTAGTATGACCGAGGAGAGGAAGCTCGCGGCGGAGGAAGGCGGATCCAGCGAGCCAAGCAAAGAAGACCGCAAAATCCAGATCGAAGGAGAAACGCCTAAGAGTGGAAGCCAAAGGCGGTAGAGTATCCACCCAAACCGACGACACAATCCCATCGACTCCAACCTTCGACATCTGACCGGAAAAGGGAAAAAATGAACTCAACCGCTCCAGATCTAACGAGAAAAGTCATGAAACCAAAACCACTCTTGCCAAAAACCAAAGCAACACAAACAACAGAGAAAGAAAGAAAAGGATCGGAGCCAGCGCTGTAGGAGCCGCCGGCCTCCGGTCCAGACAAGAAAAGATTGTTTTTTTCTTTAACTCGACGGCGGTTCTTGAAAAAGAGAGAGAGCTAGGGTTTTTTCAATTGTTTTTGATGTGGCATTCTCTATAATAAAGTGTTTTCAACTTTATATTTATAGTGGACTATATTAAATATGTCTTTTCAAATTCTAGAGATATATGTTATATAAAGCATCACAGTTATCAATAATTATAATTATTAAGGTTTAATAATTAAAATTTAAACTATCTAAAATCAAAAAATTATGTGAGGACAATTATCACAATTTTAGATCATGTAAACAGTGATGTGGCACTCTCTATAAAGATAGTGTTTTCAAATTATATATATATATATATATATATATATATATATAGATAGATATAGATATTTTGTATTTTAGACTGATCCTCTCGCATACTTTCTTGTTATAATATATTTAAGGTTTAAATTTTTTAACATACAATTAAAAAAAATCATTCAATTTTAAATTATTTATAATAGAAATCGTATTATAAATTAACCAATAATTAATCAGTTTTTAAAATATACATGATCACATAACATAAAATAAAATAATGTTTACATTAAAAAATAAAAAAATATTAAAGAAACAAAAGCAATTCTTAAAACATCAGATAGAGATTGTTATAAATAAAAAAGCGCTCCGATTACAAGTTTTGCCGGAAGTTACGTGGGACTCATCATCCCTTAACCTAAAATTTTGTCACCATCATTCTCCACCTTCTAAAACAACGTCAACCTAGTATTACAATGAATGAAGTAAATTAATAATCGTGGAAAAGATCGATAGTTTTTTTGGGACATTGCATAGGAACTTTGAGTTTTAAGAAGTTGTCAAAATTTTAGAGCATGTGAAATAAGGTGGCATTCTATATAAAGAGAAGGTAGTCTACTTTATTTATATATATATATATATATAAATATTATAATTATGAGTATGTCTTAATAAATAATTTAATTATATGGATAATATTTGTATGGTTTACTATTTTTAAAAATTTAATATTTTATTCCAAATTTATTAATTAAAATATTATAAATAGATTATTTATAGAATACATAAACAAAATAATATGCACAACAATTTTTTTGTTAATATGAGATAAAATAAAAACACAAAAAACAATGAACAATTCAAAAAGCGAACTAACGGAACAAAATAAAAACAACATATCTAATTGAAACCAAACCATAATTTAAAACTAGAGAAAAAATTGTAAAATGAAAACACAACATAAGATAAAGAAAACTAAAGATGTATATGACTAATCAAATGATTTAACAATAAAACTACAAGATACGAAGAACCCTTAACAAATTAAATTATAGAAAAAAGAGTTAGAGGTAAGAGAGTCGAATAAAAACATATTAAATAAATACCGTTCACAAATTGACCAAAAAATAATAATAAAAAAAGATTAGCGAATACATCTTCCTCCCTCCCTATCAATAGGGATGAAAATCAAATTAAAAAAGCAATGATGAAAAAAAAACGTGTAAAGGCAAAACAAAAAGAAGACAAAACAGCTAACATACTTTATTCATTTAAAGAGTTAACACTAACAAATTCCACAGTCGGACCTAAAAACGTATAAGAAAAAAGAGATTACGCATTTGATTACAAAAATAGTTTGAAAACAAAAATAACAACAGAAAACAAAACTGATAAAAACAACACTAAAAATTCCAAATACAAAGAAAAAACATATAATAAACATAACAAAATTATATACGAACAAATATATGAATTTTTCAAATAAAATAACTAAAAATACATAACCTGCCTGAAGGACGGGACAACTACTAGTTTTTAAAGTTGGATACGACAATAAAAATAAATAAAGACAACAACGAGAAGAAAATCATGTCGTGGAAACAAGATTGTGCTTAGTAGAGATGTCAATATAACCTATGAGCTACATTTATTCCGAATTGTAGTGGAGTGGATTTGGACAAAAAAATTTATGTCCACTAACTAAGATTTCCCAGATTGATTTATATGGACTGCGGGTTTAACGGATTTTTGCAATGTTTTGAAAATCGATCCGGAGATCAATTCGGATGATTTTCCATATCATCGAGTTTTTGGGTCAACTGTGAGTCAATCGCAAGTCAATAATTTAATAAATATTATATATATATAGGTATATATCTTATATAAATATTTTTTACAAAAGTCAAATAATTCTTCTGGTAAATTCTAACAATTTTTATATAAATTAAAATTAAATAATAAAAACATGATGAAAAATGTCTAACAATAAATGTAAATTAGTAATTCAAAATCTAGAGTATTAGTATTAAAAATCTACTATAATGTTATAAGATAAACTAATTAATACCAAAAAGAAATAAAACATCACTTTAACTAATCTTTATTTATTTTTTTACATAATTTTTGTCGTATTCTTCGAGTGGTATAATGCAATCTTCATTAATGTCTAGAAATTCACAAATTATTGTATATGATAGTCAATTATATTTATATAAAAATAGTTTTATATATAAATAAAATTTTAACTGTATTAATTAGAGTTGCAAATTTTTTTTTTATTAATTAGTATATTGACCAGGTCCTTCTGGTTGACCCGAATCACAGTTTAACCATGGTTTTTATCAGGTTTCACTGGTTTTTAAAGAGGTAGTTTTTAAGACAAATCCAACCCGGATTCTTCACCGGGTCACCGGTTTTACCGGTTCGACCGCGGATCCGGGTCGAGTTTCAAAACACTAGATTTTTGTTTCCAAGTTGGCAGGTCGGTCCGTAGACTATTAGTATAAATAAAAAATAAACTATAAATAATTTCATATAAATTATAAAGTATAATATATCACATATGTAATAATAGTGTATAAAATTAAAATACTTAATAAATATAAAATAAGTTACTTTCACTGCATTAAGTTACTAAATCTGAATTTTACATATTTTTATTTAATATCTACATATATACGTTTAAATAAAATATGTATGAGACAACACGCTAAACTGTAAAATCCGCGAATGCAGGTTTGAACAACCTATTAACTATCTGTGGGTTTGTGGGTCAACCCATCACGGATAAAAAAAATTTAAATCCATTGCAAGGTGAGCCAAATCAGATCGTCTCGTTTGACACCTCCAGTGCTTAGGTTTATAGAAATTCATAACGATTTAAGATTATTTTCAATCTAAGAACCATTCTTTTTTTAAAAATATAAGACATCTTACATTAAAATATGATAATTACAAAATTTAATTCAAATTTTCTGTTTTTTACTAACTTTTATTCTATCAAATCTTGTATCTATATATAACCAATTATATATATATATATATACATATAAATATTCGTGAAATTATATGATTCGTTTCAAATATCAATAAAAGGAATCAAACGAAATCTGATAAATATATGAGCAGATGAATGTTAGCATCATTTTAGTGAGGGAGGGAAAAGAGATTGAATGATGAAGAAGTGGTACAACTATATAATCAAGTGTTTAATAAACTAAAAATTTGGAAATTCAAATTTGAAGTATCAAAATGTTTTTCTATAATTGGTCCTTTTTTTTGGTTGTTAGTGGTTGAATTGTTGGCTTTTGCACTTTAGGTACTTGTTTCGGACGGATAATGTTAGTAAATTGCTTTTTATGATTACATTTTTTGTAGGTTGAGAAATCAATTATAAATGGAGGGAACCATAGTTGTATCAACGTCAAAAGTAAAAAAAAATACCAAATAAGTTAATCTCGTATACATAGATAAATTTTATTATGTGGTGTCGCTATAAATTATATATATATATATATATATATATATTCATGCCATTGATAAAATGTTTCTTTTGTTGTTGTTGTCAAACTTGATAAAATGTTATACTCGTTGAGTTTGTAAGAAATAGAGAACTCCAACATTCTATTAATAATTTTATATAAGAAAACATTCTATTATTAATGTTAGATTGTACAAAAATAAAATAAAAAATCTAAATCCCTTTATGTTTTCTTTTTGTTTAATAATTTATGAAAGGTAAACTGAAAAAGGCCAAGTACGTTTGCTTTCTGTATGGAGGCATTATGATTTTGAGATATGCAAATGATATATTTTTTTATGTTACTATTTCAATATTTTTAAAAACAAAGTGCAAATGTGCAATCTAGGGTGAGGATATGTCTTTTATTAATTTATTTTTTTAAATAGCATGCCCCATCCACTTTGTCCTTAATATATTGTCCCTCTTTAGTAGATTAAAAAATATTTTTCTTTATAAAGTTTATTGGTACTATCAAGAACACTATATTGTAATATACTTTTTTACACAGACTGTTAAATGGCCGCAGAAAAATTAGCTATAGAAACTTTGATTGTGACTCGAGTGATTTTAAATAATTAAAAAAAAAATTGTATATAAGCTATAGTCTCCAACTAATGCCTACCAAAAAATTTCTCTCCAACTAACTATTTATATGTTCAATTCCAAAAAAACTATTTATAAGTTATAACAGATAAACAAAAATGGCCAAGTTTGTCTTCTATAATCTATAATGGTTGGTCGGGTTTCTCGGGTCTTCACCTCGATTTGTCTTCAGTTATCTTTTAATTATCATTATTATTAATTATTACATTAGTTTATTTATATTTTAGAAATGACGTCGATTTCAAAACAAATTATGGACTATACTTCATTCATCCAATAATTTTTGTTATTATCAAAATGTTATCAAATAATTATAAATGGAGGGAACCATAGTTGTATCAACGTCAAAAGTAAAAAAATATACCAAATAATTTATTGGATAATTAGCCAAATATATATAATTTTATCAAAATTAGGTAGATGTACAATTGTTTGTATAATTACATTTTCGGTTTAAGTATGCAATCAATATCTCTATTCAAACATTTCTCTCTCTTTCTCACTTTCTTACACGTGTTATCTTCTCTCTCCATCACCTTTTATCCTGGTATCCAAAGCTTTGAAGGATTCCGACTAGGCCCAAAGCATCCATAGTCGCCAAGGATATCCAGGAGGGTCGCCGAAATTCATCTGATGCTTATTGACGGTGTCCGGGATTCAAACCAAGATGGCGGAACTCATAGCTTGTATAACAAAAATTGTTATTTTGATGTTTTTGCAAAAACATTATTAAATTGATGTGATAGTGATAATTAACAAGTTTCAACATATTTCTATTTTAATTTTACGAAAATTCTAGGAGATATCCCATTAATTTTCTAACATTTTTTTATTTTGACGTTATAACTAAAACATTACACAACTAATACAATAATAATAATCAACAAGGAGACTCTATGGAAATACTATAAAATAAGTTTTAAAAATTTCAATTTGGCAAAAAACTTTGGGTTATAGCTAACTGATTACTCCCTCTGTTTCAGATTAGTTGTCGTTCTGGAGAAAAATTTTTGTTTCAAAATATATGTCGTTTTAGGTTTTCAATGCAGAAATTAAATGAAATTAACTTTTTTAACCAATAGAATAATTGCAGGAGTTTTTTCTATTGGTTGATTTAGAATATTTAATGGTGTTTTTATAGAAAATAGAGATTTCTTAATTTGTGTGCAAAATTCTAAAACGACAAATAATTCGAAACGGAGAGAGTATAAAATTTTTGGTGATATTTACGATATTTCTAAAAAATTACATAGCTAATGTAATAATAATAATTAACAAGTTTTAACCATTTTTACTGTTGAGAAGACTCCAAAAGAACATTGTAAAATAAATTTCAAGTTTTACAATTTAATAAAAAAGCTAAATGATATTGGGACATTAAGAAATAAAAATATATTTAAATAATGTTAAAATTACTAAAACTGTGGGATCAGTGGGCTTACAACAGCCCATGATTTTTCCCGTTTAACAAAAATTTAATTTTGGTTTAGTATGCTTTTGTAGAGTTTCTATAATAATATAAATGAATTTAAATTTGTTAATTAATAATTATCTTTATTATATTAATTTGTTCATATTTTATCAAACTAATTTTAATATACTTCGAGTTGAGTTTAGCTAGTGGAGGGGGAGCTTTGGACCTCTCTCTCTCCTCTCTTATTTTCTTCATCTTCTCTCTTATTTCCATTGACCTCCGACCACTTTCTTCTTTTTTTTTGGCAGCCGGTGACCGGCCATAGGCCGGCGCCGTGCTCTTCTCTCTTGCTTTTTTCTTTTTCACGGTCTAAAGCTCTCCTTATTTTGATTGTACAGCATGATTTAGCAATCATTTCTCTCTTCTACCATTGCTCCTCTGATGCTTTAACTCAGTTTCTAGCTTTGCATGTCTACTTTGTTTGCAGATTTGGAGGTTCAATTTTGTCGCTAACCGTTTTCCTTCTTTGGATTCGGTTCTCTCAAAGGCGGTTGTACCATAGTGGATTTCAACCGATGGCTTTCGTTATGCGATTGTCCGTCAATTTAAATAACCTCGGATTTGTAGCAGGTGGCGTGTGTTGGATCTGGTGTCCCGCTCAAGATACATGGCAGACTATTTTGCGAGGAGTTGCTAAATCAAATCGGCGAGGAGAGCTCTCTTTTTGGTCCCGGTTCGACTGCATGGCAACCGGCGATCTTTTCTTGAAGCTTGGGCCGGCAGTTGTTCATTTTGTGTTACCACCGTCGCCGATCGCTTCAGGAGGAGTTTTCGCTACACTTCTGCCTTGTTGGATCGCACTAGGGAGAATGGGCCCATTAATGGGTTATGGGCTGAATTTTTTTAACTTATGCATTAGGGCCCATTTGTTTGGATTTTGTATTTTCTTTTTATTTTCTACAAATAAGTGTTAGCTTAGTTATTTTAGGTCATAGTGTTCAATTCACGTGGGTTAAAATCCTGCGTTTATATCCCGTCTCGGTGTTAAACCGTAACATAGGGATTAGGGGTGTTTCACCTTCTAGGTTTCCTTTTCAACCTAGCATAAGTTATCCCGATATGGGATTAGTTATACTCCTTAGGAGTATTAAATTATCTTATAGTTTCGTTAACCTCATTATGAGGTCAAATACCCAGTTTGGGTTTACTGTTTCCCCGAGTGGGATTTGTAATACCTCTTTGTGGGTTGTTCGCTACTGATTTAATATAATTAAGTTGACAAAAAAAAGCTAGTGGTAATCCCTTGTTTTTTTTTTTATAAATTATTCGGATGTTGCGTATTAGGCAAATATATTCTCTTGAATTCACAAAATGAAAGATTTACGATATATATATATATACATTCGATAACTATGGTAAAGAAAACTCTATATTACACAAAGAAATAGCCGTTATAAGATTGTAGAGTATTTTGGCTTATATTCCCCCTCAAGATGGAATAGCTGAAGTGAGACCAATCTTGATACAAAGTGATTTATGTTTAGCGCGTGGAAGAGGCTTGGTAAGAACATCGACAAGTTGATCAGCAGAAGTGACACATGAGATACCCGCATTTGTCCAGCCTGAAGATGGTTCATGACGAAGTGATAGTCAAGTGCAAGATGTTTCATGCGAGAATGATAAACTGGGTTCGCGGCAAGGTAAGTAGCACCAATATTGTCACAGTAGATGGTAGAAATGGCATGGGATTTGATACCTAGTTCAGTCATCAAGTTGAGTAGCCATCTAACTTTAGAGGCGGTATAAGCAATGGACATTACTCGGCTTCTGTGGAGGAGCGAGCTACACCTGATTGTTTCTTAGAAGACCAGACAATAGGATGAGAACCATAATATACGATATATGCACCAGTGGAAGTGTAGTCATATTTGTTTCCAGCCCAGTCAACATCAGTGAACACATGTAAGGAAGATGTGTTACGACGCCTGTAAAAAAAATACCATGAGATATAATGCCAGAGAGATAACGGAAGATTCATTTGACGGCGCCCAAATGAATGTTAGTTGGTTTATGCATGAATTGTGAAAGCTTGTTCACTGCAAAGAAGATTTCAGGACGAGTCAAAGACAAGTATTGAAGACCCCACAACTTGGTGATAAGATGTTGGATCTTCGAGAGGGTCTCCAGAGGAAGTATGAGAGTCTGATTGGAATCCATCGGTGTAGTAAGAGCTTTGCAATCCACCATGTTGTGACGTTTGAGAAGATATGCAATATAACTTCGTTGAATAAGTAAAAGTCTCGTGGAAGTATATGAGGCTTCTATACCCAAGAAATAAAAATTTTCCTAAGTCTTTAATAGAGAAACGAGAAGACAAGGAAGAACTAAAAGAGTTAAGAGAAGCCCGATGATTGTCGGTGAGAACAGACAAGAATATACATAAAAACGTTATGATGATTGTATATAAAGAGGCTAGAATCTGGAAGAGAGTTAGTAAAGCCGTATTGAAGAAGAAAACCGCGTAATTTATTATACCAAGTCCGAAGAGCTTTTTTTAGACCATAACTGAAGTAACAGAGAGAAGAAAAAATAACAGAGCAAGGGTCAAGAAGAAAAGAGACAGAAATTCTGAAAACAAAGAGAAAACATGCAGAAAAGAAGAAAGCGGCGTGAGAAAGAGAGAAAAAAAGGGTTAAATCACAAGCTTTTATACCATATTAGGAAAAGATATTCTCTTGATTTCCATTTCGAAACTCTCATCCCATCTAATATTGCGTAATGTTTGCATTGGAAACTATAGACCTCAATTGATAGTTTGATTTAAAAAAAAAAACTCAATTGACCCGAGATTCTGAAAGCTTGCTTTGAATCTTCTTCTTGCATCCGCATATTTATAGTATCATTTTTTTACTTAGTTAGAGTTTTAATTATTGGTTTTTATGTTTTTGATTTTGCCTTTCTTTTGTTGCTAATTAATCTTTGTTTTTAACTTTTAGTCTTTATGCTTCCAAATTTATTAATCCTGTAATTTTGTTAAAAACTAAAAAAAATTTGGCTAAAAATTTAATTTGATATTAACCAATAAAGTGTCGACAAAAGATAAAATAAAATATTAACCAATAAAGTTTTTGGTCAAGTTGTCTAGTTTTATATATGAATTCTTATGCACATAAATAAGTTGGAAAACGTTAACGTTCGCTTAACGTACCATAAAAGACTGTTGCAGTCTGCACTTGAAGTAATAATGTACACAAAAATAACATAAATAAACAGATTTCTAGAGTAAAAACAAAGAGATAATATATCTTTTGGACAACAAAATAAATAAGAAAAATAGGGATATATCATGTGATAGATTATCTTACGGTTTTTAAATTCATGCGACGGTAGTAGACCGACTTATCAGAACATTAGACCATCTCCAACAAGGTTTTTTAAAGGTTTCTTAACAATAAAATATAATAAAATGTTAACAAATTTGGAGAGATAAATTTCTTAAAACTCTTATATAAGAGTTGACTTTTGCACTATTCACACATTTTTTACTCTTGGGTTTCTTGCACTATTCAAGAAATTTCTTAAAACTTTTAAAATAATATTTTTTTTTTATTAAGAAACTTTTAAAGAGTTTCTCCATTGGAGATGCTCTTAGGGGTTTGTGTTGGTCTAGAAAATTTTCTTTCTAGGGTCTATGGTCCATATTCGAGACTTATTTATCAACTCTGATTCAGAGCCGTTATATCCTCTCTTTTTGAGAACTATTGCCAAATATGGACTTATATCTGTTTTTTTTGTGGGACTTCTTATATTTTTTATGGATTTTTTTGTCACTGATATATTATAGAAACTGAAACACATTACAAACACAAACTCGGTATACCGAGCGAAAAACAGAAGAAAAAACATTTGTCGATGACCGAAAAGAGAGACGAGAAGACATACATGAACGAAAGCATGAAAGGAAACAACTCAATAGATGACCAAAGCCAGAAAGAATACTGGCACAACCTCATGTAATGAAATAGAAACTACCTCGATGATTATAGTTCCAGTCTACTCTTTCCCAGAACCAGGTCAAAAACAAAGATGATTCAAAGAAATCGAGAGTGGCTCAAACGATAAATGCCGGTAAGTAGCCCTGAAGAGAGACCCTAAGAAGGAAAGATTTCGGACCGATCTTTAATGTAGATGCTAGGAGTGTTGCAACGTCAATTGGAAAGAGCTAACTTTAACAATATAGCAGATGACCGAAAATCACTGAGAATCCCGATGGTCTATGCTGAAGAGAAGACCCGACAAAAAGCCAAACGAACCTGAAGCCATAACCTGCCACCCTGAGACAAAAAAAAGGCTTATTTACAACCGGAAGTAACCTCATCACCAAATCGAGGACAGAGCCAAACCAGAAAAAACCCCAGAAATCTAGACCTTAACCTTAGAAACAGACCGGGACGAGAAAATCCAAAACCAAGCTAAGAAACATCTTACAAGAAGAAATCAGTTAGCTTAAGAAATTAGAGAAACCCAAGTAAAGACCCAGGAGAACCGAAGACCCCTACAACCGTCTGCAACGAAAGATCTGCGGATCCGACCGGAAGGAGCAAACCGGCCGCCGCAAGCGGTACCCGAAACACCTTCAGACCACCGCCCGAAGATGCCCACAGACAGGAGAAGGCGGATCTAGGCCGATCCAAAGGTGATTTGCGGTGAAGATATCTGTAGATCTACTGAAGAAACTCGTTGATGGTGGTGGTTGAAGCGGAGTCCACCGCCGTCGGTTTCTCGACGGCGGAACTCAGACACGGTGCAAAGCGTTGCTGTCAGAAAATGAAGGAGGTGAAGCTCGCCGCGCCGCCACTCTAAGCTTTCTTCAGACCGCCGGAAGAAAGATAAAGAGAGAGCGATGGAAAGGCGAGAGAGGAGAGCGGCCAAACCTGATATTTTGTTTATTTATTTCTTTAATCTATTACAATATGTTGAAAAAAATTGTCTTACTATTAGTTTTGACCTTCCAATCCATTCAGAACATCATTCAATTTTTTGTGTGCAAGTTGTCTTTGAGATCCTCTAACTTTTAGTTCGGATAGTTAGACTAGGCTCTGTTCGTTAAGTGTAATGGAGAATAGAAAAGACATGGTAATAATGAAAATAGTCGCCAAAAAGAACGGATACAAAGAGAAATACGAAAACGGTAACAAAACAAAATAGGGGTTTTGAGCACTAAAACAAAAACTTAACGAGGACTAAATAGTAATTTTTAAAAAGTTATAGATTACAAATCAGATAAAACATAAAGATCAGGATCTTCCGACAAAAACTATCTCGATCCACTAATGTCCGTTCAAAAACAAAATATGACCGTTGAAAGTAATTAAAATTTTTCACAAAATAAATAACTCATTTCTTTCTTCTTCAACCTCTGTTTCTTCTCCCAAAAAAAATCAAATCTTTTCTCAGTAAAAATCAAAATGGGTTGTGTTTCTTCAAAATTAGTCAAAAAGAAACTCATAAGAGAGATTCGAGTCAACAATGGAGGCAATCACATTGTCTCTCTCACTTCAACTACTTACGGTCTTCTCAATCTCAATGAACAACCAAAGACTTCTCCTAAGTTACAGAAACTCAATAAAGGTGAAGACTTTGAATCTGAAATCAAACCAAGAAGATCTATTACAGAAAGAGATGATCTAGAGATAATCAATACATGGGAGCTTATGGAAGATCTTGAAGATTCAATGGCTATGAAGATTAGCCCCAAATCTCGTGGAGTTTTCGGGAAATCGTGGAAAACTCCAGTGAAATCGAGTATCGAATCTCCGAAAAAGGGTAGTAGTAAGAGATTTGGAGGTAAAGAAAACAGAGGAGGGAATAATTTGAGAGGTTTGAGTCCAAATCAGATTTTGAAGACGAAGAACATTCTCGAAACTCCGAAAAGAAGTGTAATGAGATTGAGTTTCCCTCTTAAATCAGAAGAATCTCCGGCTCAAAGGAGGAAGAGTTTTAGTCCAATGTTTGATCCAGATCTTGTAGCTTCTTATGAAAGAGAGTTATCTCAAGAGAAAGAGCAAATCAAGATGGTGATTTCTCCAAAACCCGAGGCTCGAAAATCGGACAAAACCCGAGAATCAGAGAAAATCCTCGAGAATTTCCCGGAAAAATGTCCACCAAGAGGAGAAAACTCAGTTGTTATCTACATAACTTCACTGAGAGGTATTAGGAAGACGTTTGAGGATTGTAATGTGGTAAGATCAATCTTAGATTCACACGAAATTCATTTTTCGGAAAGAGATGTGTCGATGCATTCAGTTTTTAAGGAAGAGATCAGAAGTATTATGGGAACAAAAGAAGTGAAAATACCAATGATATTTGTTAAGGGGAGGATGATAGGAAGTGTTGATGAATTGGTAAAGTTAGAGGAGGAGGGCAAATTGAGAATTTTACTCCAAGATATCCCGGCGGTAAGGCTTGGTGGCGGTTGCTGCCGCGGGTGCGGCGGGTTGAGATTTGTGATGTGTGGAGTTTGTAATGGAAGTTGCAAGGTTATGGAAGAAGAGAAGAAGAGTGTGGTTAAGTGTTTGGAGTGTAATGAGAATGGTTTAGTTCTATGTCCAATTTGTTCTTAAAAGAAAGTTCTTTTTTCTTTTCAATTTTGCCCTAATTTATGGTGAAAATTAGGGAAAACTGAAAGATTGTTGACTTAATTTTTTTTAAAGCTGACTACGAATTTTAAGGGTTAATTTTGGTTTGTAATGAGAGTTTCTAAAGTTGTGTTTTTAGATGTGTACTAGTAATAGAGTCTTTTAAATGTTTGCAGACGTTTTGTTTTTAGATTTGATTCATTTTGTATGACATTTTTTTTCTAATAGCTTTGCTTTGATTCTTTCTTAACTCGGTTTTTTTTGTCACACTTTTTTAATTGGTCTAATTTTATTTGAATTTCTCCATGGTTTAATTCGCTATTCAAAGATGCTAAATTTTGAGTAAAATGCTTTTAGTGATTCTAACTAAACATTAGTTCTTTCGTGAAAAAAAAAAAACTAAACATTAGTTCAGAGTAAAAAAACAAAAAGCAAATCAAAATTGAGATTTATATTTGCTTTCATCTTTAACATGATTGATTATCAAGCATTTGAAATAGATTTTGAAAAACTTGTTTCAATTGTATATTTCTGTGAAGAGTGCCTTTCTCTAACCAGACGAAATTTATCCTCTTCAAAACTAATTTTCAATTTTTATGTTTACTTCCATTATAAAAGTGTTTAATGTGAAAACGAATTTGTTAGCCTAATTTTCTAGAATTTTGTATGTTAATACCATTTTGTAAATATCTATTCTCTTAATTGGATGACTAAATATGGAATGTATTTTTAATTAGTGTGTGACTGATTGAAAAAAAAAAAGAAAAACAAAAAGTTAAAAATTGAACCACGTCAACTTTGTTATGCTTTTACATAAACAACAATGGAAAATAGTGCAACTTTGGAAACTAAACCCCAAAATATAACTAATTAAACATATCAAAGTTGGGTTCTCATCATGGTTTTTAACTTGAAATGAATTCATACGTGACAAAAAACTTAATTCATACAAAATTATGACTTTTAAAATTAT
This sequence comes from Iberis pinnata, assembly GCA_900406425.1. Classification (NCBI taxonomy): domain Eukaryota; kingdom Viridiplantae; phylum Streptophyta; class Magnoliopsida; order Brassicales; family Brassicaceae; genus Iberis; species Iberis pinnata. Next base: position 41,240 of record OVBE01000796.1, read on the forward strand.
AATTAAGTGTAAGTTGACTAAATGAGATATTTATTTACTTACTTTAAATCATCAAAACAAAACATCAAATAATTACTATATTTTACAGTCAATGCATTTTTATATTCAAATCTATTTATTAACTTGCGCGCGAAAACTGTATATTCAAATATGCGCACGGATTTTAGTCATATATATATATATATAAAACTCTTTAATATTGGAATGATAGATAAAATTATCTTTAAGAGCTTCATTCCGATTTTTTCTATAATTTCTTTACTATGGACGATGGAAAAAATAATCTCAATATGTAAGTTCTTAGTTTTTTCATTTTAATTTTCATTTTATTTCTCATTTACATATATTGAAAAATTCATAATTTACATTCTATAATTTTTTTTTGCAAATTAAATTAAATTTACAATTTTTATTTTCAGTTATAAAACCTCGACAATAATAAAAATGTCTAACTGTATGGTTAGAATTTATCTATATAGATGTTAAATTTTTCATAAAATCTATGTTTTAATATGTAAATGCTTAAAAATTTTCACATTTATTAGGTTTTCGCATGTCATATTTTTAGGGGTGGAATTATTATATTGGATCCGACATCCACCCAGATTCGTTTCAAAAATTAGGATATTTGAGAAGTCCTGATTCAGATTTGGATAGTAAAATCTAATATTCGGGCAAATTCGAATCCTCATATTAAAATTTTTGGCCCGGATCCGGTTCTGGACCTATGTATAAAATAATATATATTTATACGATGTTATTTTTATATATTTTAAATATAAATTACTTTATTTTAATAAAAACGCTTACACATTTTAGTTTTGTTATTTAAAAATATAGAAAATTTAATTCTTTATAATTTAATATGTAATTTTATATTATTTAAAAAAATTTCTAAACATTTTAGTTTTTTATTAAAAAAATTGATTCAAATATCCACATATATCCTGATTTTTCAAAGGATACCATAATTCCGGATATCCGACTATCTTGGATCCGGATACAAATATCCTCAAAAATCACGGATAACCGAATGTGACCACACCTATGTTATATATCCAATATTACTTAATGTACTTAAAAAACATATAGTGAGAATAATACATAAATAATTTAGTATTTTCTGTTTTATTGACCTCTTGATTAGGTTGAAGAACAAAGAAAATGATAATGAAAACGATTGGTCAAATCTTCTTCCAGAACTTTTGAGAGCAGTAATGTCTCGTCTCAATGTGAAAGACAACATTCGTGCTTCATCAGTTTGCAAAGAATGGTACAAATCTAATGCCTCTAATCGAATAAAAGATCGACATTTATGGATTTTGAAATATCCTTTAACCTCAAGAAACAAAAGAGCTTGTGAATTATATGATCCTTCACAAAAAACCACATACACTTTTGAGTTTCCTGAAACCTTAGGCATGTCGATTTATTACTCAAAAGATGGTTGGTTACTTATGCACAAAGATCATTCTAATGAATTATGTTTCTTCAATCCATTTAGTCATAAACTTATAAGTTTACCTAAATGTGAGAGTTATAACGAATATGCTATGTTCACTTGTGCACCAACATCTAATGATTGTTTGGTTTTTGGATTGACAAACATCAACAAGAGCAATCATGTTGGAGTCAACACCTTTAAGCTAGGTGAATCTAAGTGGAAGAGTTCTAGTTTCTTGAGTCTTGCAAATTCTTTATCTAAGTACAACAAGATTATATTTTTGGAAGGTCTTTTTTATTGTCTTGGTGGATTAGGCTTATTAGCGATTTTCGACCCATCTAAACAAACTTGGAATAGTCATAGAATAAATTATGGTGGATTAGACTTGTTACCTTTAACATCGTTAGGGACTTACTTTATAGAAATCAAAGGAGATATTTTCCTCATTAAAACATTAGGCGAAAAACCACGTATATTTAGACTAAACCGCAATGATGAAGATTGGATTTGGGAAGAAAAAGATAGATTTAATGAAGGAATAACAATATTTGGAGCTTCTCTTACATCAGAGTATAGATTGGATCTTGAGAATTGCATGAAGGACAAGATGTTCTTGTCGGATTATTATCATCCTTTGATTAATACTTACTACTTTGATAAAGAAAGGTATCTTCAAGATAATTTATGTGTCACATCTTGGAATGTTGGTACTTTTTTTCAAAGTGTTTGGATTGAACCACCAAAAGAGTCTTTGAATTTTATTTAAAATGCTCTTTTTCATTTTCATGTGTTATTTGTTGGATTTATTGTTTTTGAATTAGTTTTCTATTTGTTATTATGTATTTTAATCAAATCTTTTAATGTAATATATTATGGATGTCCTGTTTTTTTGTTGAACCAAACATTGTTTATAACAATTATTTTAATATAGTCATAATTAGTTAGTCAAAATCAATAGTAAAAATTGCTTAATCTTAGATTAAAGAATCATAAATATTGAAGATGAAATAGTGAACTTATTTTACAAACAATAAAACTCAACAAGAGATTAATAAAAACAAAAGCAACAAAAAACTAACATATGCAACATAACTTAAAAAATTAACAAAAATTATAAATATATATACGTAAGCAGTGACGTTATATATATATATATATATATATATATATATATATATATATATATATATATAT
>OVBE01000797.1:0-43876 GCA_900406425.1 Iberis pinnata
TTTCTAGCACATCTAGCATCAGTAGCTTGTAATTCTTCCAAATGCATCCTGATTTGATAATAAAAAACAGTGTGCTTTATAAATTTGTAATTGATATCCTTATTAACAGAATGGGTAACCACTTACTGCACGTAAAGATCCATAGAAGCCATGTTCATCGGCACATAGTGATGTGCAATGTATCTATCTTTGTCAAAAATGGTGACATGTATACCCTTCAATATCTTCGTTCCGGTTAACTGCTTCTTGAACTGGTACTGAATTTTGCAAGAACTCTAAACAAAATGCAATACATTCTCCAGCTAAATACCCCTCACCCACACATCCTTCCGGCCTCGCATTCTTCACGTAAGCCTTTAGTGTTTTCATGTACCTATAACTCAGTCAAAATATATGAATGGTAGTCAATCATCATTACAAAAGATAAATTAAAGAAAATGATTACATCAAACCTTTCGAAAGGATACATCCATCGAAAGTGTATTGGTCCTCCCAGGCGTGCCTCCTTAGATAGAAGTATGGGAAGGTGGAACATTATATCAAAAAGGGATGGGGGAAGAACCGCTCTAGTTGACACATTGTTTCCACAAACTCTGTTTCCATTGATATAATTTTTTTCGGGTCAATAATATGTTGACACAATCTGTTGAAGTAATTCCATAATCTGTTTATGGCAGTCCTAGGTGCTCAATGTAACAAATCTATTATGGCACCTGGTAACAGATTATGTATTAGCACATGATGATCATGCGACTTCAAGCTACCTATATTTGGAGGGTTAACGGAAACACTATTTGCAATATTACCACAATAACCATCAGAACCTCTGAAATTAGATAACCTTTTCCAGAAAATGGTCTTCTCTTACTTCGAATAACCAATAGGGTGTTGGAGGTAAGTAAGTTTTCTTTCCCCTAACTTCTGGGTGCAAGTGATTTCTGATTCCAATATCTTCTAATTCTTGTCGCCTTTAAACCATCTTTTGACTTAGCGTTGTACATGAGTAGAGACAAAATAGCATCTGACACATTCTTTTCAACGTACATCACATCAATATTGTGACGAACATGCATATCCTAACACATGAGTCATTTAAATGTTATGGCCTATTATAATACAACAACTAGAGAATGTAGTTTAGTTAGTTTAATTTACCTTCCAGTAAGGGAGTTCAAAGAATATTGATCTCTTCTTCCACCGCCATAGATCATTTGATTCTTCGCAATTTTCTTCTTGGACAATCTCATCATCTAACAAATCTGTTCTTTTTCATTTTTTTTATTTCTGCAGAGGTCTTCCAAAATCATTCATAAACACTTTTAATGTTTTGTATATTTCATCACCAGTTTGTATCCTAATAGAATTCCCATCTTCAATAGTGTTGTCAAACCAAGTTTTCTTATATATGTAACGATGGCTTGGAGGGAGTCTTTTTCTATTTCCCATAGACACATACTTCCGGCTAAATGAGAACCACTATAGTAAAGTATAGGGTCGAATCCCACAAAGACCAGAAAGTACACGTTTTAGTTAAATCTCGAATCAAGCTAAAGCAAAATAATAAGGTTGGTTGTGATAGAACTTAAAACGATAAATTAGAAACGGTTTAAAACTATGAAATAAAAGCGTCATGCATCAGAGAAACCACAGGTAGTCAGGTTTAAAAGTCAAATTATCATTCAGGGATTTTCTTTGAAAATAGTTCTGAACATGAAAGACAATGATGGAATAATCTCCTCTCATAGTATTAAACCCTATGCTCAAATTATCAGAGACAAACTCTCGCCGTCTTTTAAATAATTGATCATGCATAACAGTTCAGATTCAATTGTTCACAAACATTCAAGACAATACTCTTGCAAGCAAGAACACTTATTCATCTAGACTAGTTACAACTTCTAAACCAAATCTCTTTGTGTTTATTAGTCTAATTTCAATAAACTAGATGACCAGTCTAATTCATGCATTAATAACAAGTCTAGACTAATAACCTAACAATTGTTAACCCCTTATGATAAATCTAACAATCAAACCTAATTTTCATGGGAAACTCTAAAATCTAACTAGCGAACTACTCAGACATTGACAAGCAAAGACAAATCAATATCACTGGAAAAAAAATTAGAGATATATAGAAAGGGTTCAAAAACGTGACAAAAAAAAAGGGTTCAAAAATCTTCTCCAAATACAAGATTTGAATCTCTTCTCCCTCAGTAATTCTCTCCAAAATAAAGTAAAGAATTGTTCTAAAAACCTAAAACATAATGTATTTATAGTCTAAGAAGTAAAACAATCTAAAATAAGGAAATTGGATAAGTTGAGGACTTGATTGCAAAATTTGGAAAACTTCTTGTTCTTCTCGGGGGAAGTGCTCGATCGGGCATATGGTTGCCCAATTTAGCATCTTGTAAAACTGCACGATCCTTCTTTTTTTTGCCCGATAGATCTTCGTCTTTGGACTTTTCTAGAGGGGTTTTGCTCGATCATGCACTTTGAAATTTATCTGCTCGATCGATCTCTAACCTTGCTCGATCGTTCACTTTTTTTGCAACTTCTAAAATCTTCTGAAATGCATCATTTTGCTCTGACACGACCCGAACACCTAGAAACTTGAAAATCTACCAAATATGCAAGGAAAATACTCTGAACAATACAGAATAACATACATAAATTCTCACTATTATGAATTAAAACCGAGTAATATCAACTCCTCCAGACTTAGATCTTTGCTTGTCCTCAAGTAAAGCAAGATTCAATCTGGAGAAGAGGTTTGAAATGGACCACACAGAAACTCACAAAATCTCAAAAACCATAAGCATAATTTCAAATTCCAAAAGACACCAATCTCAAACCCTACTTCAAATGAATTGTTTACCACCACTAAACTAATAATTGTTTCCTACTCTAAATCTCAAATCAATCAAGTACCAAATCATATCAACCAGCTCTTTGAATTCATTTAAGTTCAGATACATGCATTCTCACCTATGGTATATCAATCATATTACTCAAGTACCTCTTCTATCAAAATGCCCATACCAAACAGAGCATCAACCGACTTCCGATCCTGATTCTTTTTCTCCCTTTCTCACTTCTTTTTTTTCTTTTTCTTATCTTGCTGCTTTTCTCTTTTTCTTTTCTTCGCATTTCTGTGCTCTTCTTTCTTTTCTTTTCATCATTTTTTTCTTCTTTTAAGCAGACGGCAATTCACTAGGGTTGATTACGGACTTCTCGGTCACGCTTTCAACCCTTTTTCAGAACCGTTTTTATTTTCTGAAGGGAGAGAGAGAAAGGACCCGGACCGTACAGGAAGAACTTGTCGTTATACATAACACTGAAGAGCAAGGTACCTAATTCTCAGAGTATATCAACACCATAAGCAAGAATAATTGAGATTTAAATTAAATCATATCATGGCAGAGCTAGCATCAATTCATCAGTAACTCAAAAGACTAGAACTTTCATAAACAAGCAATCAATAATGGGGTTCCAATCCTAATCTCAGCAATTCATCTAAGTCAGTAATCTAGAGAAATCGAAAACTATACCCACACTTGGTTATTTATCATCATTGATTTTGATCATGGTTCCTTCGACTCGATAGACTCAGCTAAAGTAAAAACGAAAAAATTTGAAAATTTTCACCAAAAAGACAAAACATCAAAACGTAATTAGTATCACTACACCCTCCCCTAGACTTACTTCACACTATCTCGGTTAGACAATAAATCCAAGAAAAGGTATAAAAGTAACCAGAATCAATAGGAAAGTCTGTAATAGATGAAAATAGATAATAAATACTATATGAGATCAAGGAAAGAGATATACTAAAGGTGAATTGCTCCCAAGTTCTGAACTCCTATGCCTTAATTGTTATGCCTGCAAAAAGAACAAACACTCAAGAGAAGTGTGAGCAATGGTTGAACAATGATTGAGCAATGATAGCTTAAAACTAAAAAGAATCAGTTGTAGGAGAAACCATTAAAGACATTATGATCGAGCAATACTAATCAAAAATCAACAAGAATCATATATAAGAGGCATCATTCAGAACAATTAACAGTAATCATTCCAGTATCACACAATCAATTACTTAAGTAAAGAGCAATGATCAAGTAATACTAATTATAATTAGCAAGAATCAAGAATTACTTAACGAGAAAAACCAATCGATCATGAATCTAAAATTAACTCAAGTAAAAACATCAAGAAAGGTGGTGAATGGTGAGCAATGATCTAAGCAATAGTAATCAAAATTAACAAGAATTAAGAGAGAAACCATTCAAATAGCCAATAATTCAAGTGAGAAAGATGAGTAATGGAAATAGATAAGAGATAACCCGGAACGTTTTGAAGACCTTTCACCAGTAATATACATGAATCACTTTGAACTGAAAACTAAAAATAAGTAAGTTAAGACTAAAAACTGACTCAAAATTGAAAAACAACTAAAATAGACTCAAAATAGTGGGTTGCCTCCCACTCAACGCTTTGTTTAACGTCACTTAGCTTGACGGTACTTACCTCTAAGTTAGAAGTGCATCAACATCCAGCGATGTTCTATAACAAGCTCCAAATCCAGACATCTTCAGCTTCATAATCTTACCCATCACACATGTTGTAACATCAATCCCTTTCTCCTTGAATTCCGAGGTGAGTAAAACTCTAAACTTTGAAAAGGTTTTTGAGAACCCCTTGCTTTTCACCTTTTACTCAATTGTATCCCCAACTATTTCTTGAGGGATCAAAGCTATTTGAGACTCCTTTATACCTGCTTTGGTTCCACTTTTATCTTCTCCTTAACCTTAGGATTACCATTCCTTGTTGAGATTTGAGGCTCTTTGTGTAAGGCTTCAGTAACTACACACTTAGGATTTTGTTCAATATGAACTACATGCTTTATCTCTTCCTCTTTTACCATACTCAGTCTAGGTGTTCCCCTTGGAGGAATCGCTGGATAGAAAACCCTTTTCTTAATGTTCTTCAGAGATATGTGCTGACTAGGTAGATCAACTACGGCTCCTACGGTTTCCAGAAAAGGTCTCCCTAGAACCAAAGGTTCATCTTGGTACCCATTCATCTCCAAGATGTGGAAATCAACAGGAACAAGACAATTCCCAACTTGGACCAAAAGGTCAGCGATAAACCCACTGAAAGATACAGTGGAATCATTAGCAAGCTTAAAAGTCATACTTGAAGGCGTGATACCTGATATCCCTAATCTTTCAGCAACAGTCACTGACATAACACTCACATTAGCTCCAGTACACAGAGAGAATCTGAAAATTCCACTCCATTGATCGAACAAGGAACTAAGAATTCCCCCGGGCCTTGAAGCTTATGAAGCTTCCTAAGTGGATTTGGTTGCTTCCCAATCATCTCCCCGTCCTCAAACTCTGATCTGGGATTTTTAGGTGGCATTGGGTATGGAATTATCGATTTATAAGCATTTAGAAGAATTTTTGAATCCTTGTGTGTCTGCTCGATCGGCCAAGTGATGCCCGATCGGGTAAAATGTTCAGATTTTTGTCCGATATTAGGGATCCATCGGGATGGTAATGTCCCCGATCGATCAAAAGCTCCTGGACTTTTTTTCGCCTTGGTGCTCAATCTCCTCCTCCAAAATCGCTTTGCCCGATCGGGTAAAGTGTGCTCGATCGAGCAGATTCCTCTGAATCTTTTTCTAAATTTTCAAAATCTGCACCTTGTACCACATGACCAGTTCCTTCTTCCAAATGACCAACTAAAGACTTACAATAACCTTTTGGATTATCCTCAACTTTCTCAGGAAAGACACCAGCTTGTCTTTTCATAGCTTCAGAAGTATGAGCAACTTGTATATCCAAATGCTTCACATGTGTAGATAGTGCTTCAATAAGAGGAAATATCCAGGAGGCGTCAAAATGGCAACAATAAGAGGTGATTGGGAGTAGTTGATGGGGTATATCAAGCAGTTAGACAGTTGATAACATTGTAGTTTGTAAGAGAATTGTATTAGGGTGTGGTATAGTTGTAACTGGATGTGAGTAGAGAGTGTTTTGTGACTAGAATGATGCATCTTCAATTGACTTATGTATGACTTGAGGGATAAACCAACGTTTATTCTGAAATAAAAGTTCATTTCTTCCACAAGTGCAAGATAATAAAGGTGATGAGAGGCATTGATGTGGTGGTGGGGTCGAGTTGGAGGAGCTCTTGAAAGATGTGTAAGGGATCATTTATGGCTCCTCAGATATAGGAAATAGGGGATAACTCCCAAACCTCTCGTGCAATTGGGCATAAGAAGATGAGATGGTTAAGGTCTTCAGGGGCTGCTCCATAGACTTGACAGTATGTTGAGGTGATAAGATTACGATGATGGAGGTTAGATAGTGTGGGTAACCAATGTGTAGTGCTCTCCACCAAAAAAATTTTAGTTTTGGGGGGGGGGGGGATAGGCCAAGACCATAAACCTTTAGATAGTTGTTGTAGTATGCTTTAGGGATGGTTGTTGTTTGGTGTATCTTTTGGGCTAGCTTGACTCATTTGAAAGTGGTAGATAGAGCGCACCGTGTATTGGCCATTTGAGGTGAAAGACCAGATGTAGGAGTCATGTGGTGAGGTACTTGATGGAGATAGAAACCGGATGATTGGAATATCTTCATGGTGGATAAGGGAGTTGAGCAAGGATGAGTTCTAGTGTTTCGTAGTTTGATCAATCAAGGTGCTAACAAGAAGATGAGATGTGGATGAATGTTGCAGGAGTTGTGGAGAAAATGGACGTGGTGGATGAGAACCTGACAGCCAAGTAAAGTGAAAAAGATATGTATTGTTGCCAATCCCAGTTACATGTTGGTATCCCCTTCAAATGAGGTCAAGTGACTGATAGATTCTACGCCATGTTCTACTACTCCAGGTTGGAAGGTTAGCGTAAAACATGGTTGAGTTTCTGAAATATTTGTGTTTGTAAACTTGTGTTAATAAACAAGAAGGATAAGTGAGTTAACGCCATCCTTTCTTTTCAAGAAAGGCAAAATTGAAGGCTTTGAAATCACGAAAGCCTAGCCCTCCTAAAGATTTAGATGACACTAAGTGATTCCAAGCAAAACCATGGGATACCACACTTAGTAAGATTAGAGGACCACCAGAATTGACAAATAACTCGGTTGATAAAACTAAGGAGTTTAGTCGGGAGGAGGAAACTGGACATGAAATATGTGGGAAGAGCTGTTATTATTTATTTAATCAGCGTTTCCTTGCCTACATGGCTAAGGAATCGGGTTGTCCATGATTTTATTTGGTGAGTGAGTCTATCTTGGATGAATTGGAATGCTGAGTTACCCATGCGACCTTGTACATCTAGTGGCCAAGGTATAATCCAAATCCATCCGCATTTTAAATTTGTAAGATTTTTTGGATGAGGGTTTTAGTTTGGTATGGAGTACCATAACCAAATTTGAGGCGAGATTCAGAGAAGTTTATAGCTTGTCATGTGTGATAAGCATATAGGTTGAGAAGTGTAAGTAGATGTTGGAATCTAGGGATTGATGCATGGCAGAATATCATAGAGACGTCAACGAAAAAGAAGGTGTGATATTGGGGACTAATTGTAAATGGATGGATGAGACCTGAGCGTTTTGATGCTTGAATCAGAGCTGATAATCCTTCAGCACCGAGCAAGTATAGGTAAGGTGATACCGAGTCACCCTGACATAAGCCCCGAGAAGGTGATATACAACCCGATTGTTGACCATTGTTAGAACCAAGTACGTAACTGTGGTGACATAATACATGATCAAACGTACCCATTTAGGAGGAAAACCAAGGCGAAGTAACATGTCATTTATTAAATATCATTCCACCTTGTCAGACACTTTACTAATGTCGAGTATACAAGCAAGAAACGGTTGTTTTAGAGGGCGGATTCATAGTGAATGTAATAGTTAGTGTGCAAAGAGAACATTATATGTAATTAGTTGTAATGGAATAAAAGCATATTGTTGATGTGAGATAATGCGATGCAATTGAGGTTTAATACGGTTGGTGAGCAATTTTGATAAGATCTTATAGGCGACATTGATGAGGCTAATGGGATGATAATCCGTAACATAAATCGGGTTTGTGGTCTTTGAAATGAGGCAGATGTTTGTGTGGTTTAATGTTGGGTCAAAGTACTCTTCATTGAAGAAATGTTGGATAAAAAATTGAAGACATGTTTTAAGTGAGTGCTATAGAAACCAGTTGTAAGACCATCTGGACCAGGAGCTTTAGAGCGGTTCATAGAGCGGAGTGTGGCCCATATTTGGCTTGGGAGACGAGTTGTAGCAAAGGATCATACATGGGAGGGGTAAGTTGTTGATGTACATGTTGTAAGATAATATTATGGTTGGAGACCCCATTAGTAGTGTATAAGTCTCTGAAGTAAGAATGGAAGGTGGCCTCAATCACATTTTTGGTATTGGGAATCATGCCATTTGTAGAGTGAATAATTGAGATGCGATTGATAGTACGTCTTTCTCTAGTTTTAGCATTGAAGTAAGTTGTATTACGATCTCCTTGAAATAGCCACTGAATACGACTTTCTGTGCGCCAAAATTCTTCTTCTCTTTTATAGTGGAGTAATAGCTCATCCTTTAAATAACATATAAGGTCATAATCAATAGGGATTTGTGAGTGTGCTTGATGGATTTGTGTTTTTAGAATGGATATCCGGCAGTGGGAGTTGATATGTGTTTGTGCATTCCATCGAGATAATGAGGAACGATAGGTAGAGAGTGCCTGACCAAAATTTGTGGGTGAATAAAATGGTAAGTATTTGTCCAAGTGTCTTGAATAACTTGATACAATCAGGCATTTGAGCCCAACGATTATCATATTTAAAGTTTTTCATGCGTGTGAAATTCTAAGAGCTCATGTTTAGCAGCAAAGGACAATGATCAGACCCCATCTAATCGTGACGAATGAGATAAGAGGATCGTCTACCAATCCAAGTAAATTTGTTACCCAAGGTACGTATATCATGCAAGCCATAACTGTCAAGAAAGGAAGTAAATGCTCGATGAGAGTATGATAGGGATGGGAGACCACCACATTTTCATAGATATCTCTTACATCATTAAAATTACCAAAGAAAAGTGAGGGTGGTGGATGATTAAATGTTTGGGCACTTAGAGAAATCCATTGGCGGCGGTGGGAACTAGAGATCGGATGGCCATAAACATAGTAAAATCAAAAGGTGAATTACCAGGAGAGTCGACAACAACATGCAAGCCTAAGGGAGACGCAACTCCAACAAAAGATAAAGAGAAAGTGGGGACCAAAAAGTATAAAAAATCCCCCACCGATACATATTGGTTCAACCATAAACACTTGAGAAAATCCTGGACTTAGACCAACATATTTAACAAAAGATCTCCTAATTTTTGTTTCAATAAGGAGGATAACATCAGGATGAGAGACATGCACCATATCCCGTAAATATGGAACTGTCAAGGCAATCTTTAAGCCTTGGCAGTTCTAATGCAGAAGCTTCATGGCGTATCGGGTGACTGAACGGCAGTCACCACACCAATACAAGTAAGAGCTGAAGAGTAAAAGTAACATTGGCAGCTTTAGGTGTTTTGATCGTCATATGCATGAGCATCTGTCTTGCGTTTATAGCCTCTGTAGGACGAGGGAGCTAGTTCATCAACCGTAGTGGGCAAGTGAGATGGAACATCTGGATTATATTCCACATCCTGGTTAAGAGCATGTGTAGATGAACTGAGGAGCCAAAGTCGGCGGTGTGTAGGAGGTGTAAACTACTACTTCCGCGTGAGTAGATTCAAGAATTGAGTGTTGATCATCTAATGGATTTTGATGAGGTGGATGACGGGTGGTAGAATCTCGCAAGGGAGCCAAGAGACTGGTGTGATGTTGTGGGTTACCAGTCGGTATATGATCATCTGCTTTCAAGCCTTGCGTAGATGGGCAGACAAAAGATTTGTGGGTGAGTAGACCACAACTAGAGCAAAAATGTATAAGGCGTTCATAAACAAATTGAAGAACATTTGGCTCGTCAGGGTCATCAAGATGAACCAGCCGAACAAAGATTAGGGATCGATATGCATGCAGTTGTGCACGGACCCAAACTTCAGCAGGGGTGTCTTTGGTGGGCTCTACTAGACGAACGCCATCTATACGGCCGAGAAAGTGCATGAGATCTTCAACAACTTCCTTGGAGTGATACATATCCAGCAGTCCGTAGACTCGGATCCAAAATGGGATGTATTACATGTAGGTTGGATAGTGTCTATTTGTCCAGAAATCGATAAAAAGCGACCAGTCACTGTAGATCCATACACCTCGCTCCAGCATAAATAATAGGTGGTGTTCGGAGTTGAAGAAGAACTGTATGGAGCTATCTTCGTTAACTTGACTGGAGACTTTGTCATGTAAGCGCTACAATTCAGCATAGTATTCTTAATCCGAAGAAGATTTTGATGATTCGGGTTGAAAGCTCTTATAGTGAGACTTAGTCGGGAGTCACAATCGATTTTCAGATGGATTTCTAAGACCCACTCTTTAATAGAATATTTTTGCTTATTAAATCATGGTTTGTTGTACTTATAAGTTACGAGATATCAAAAAATAAAATGGTCATTTAATTTTTTGGAATTTTGTTTTGTAGATGTAGTTTTAGGTTTCCAGTACAAATTTTGATATTAAATTCTAAGGTAAATTTCAAATATAATGAAAAGTGTTAGTGATCATTTTATTTTCTAAGAGTATATGGTATTTTTTAATATATTTTGTTTATATGCATAGAAAAAAAGTTAAATGACAATGAATCACGGAATATATAGTATATAATAATTTGTATGATTTCATAAACAATGAATAAAAAGAATGTATCTAAATCTAAAATGATGAGACTGCTAACTTGCGCTTGTAAATTGTATTGCCACATCCCCTCTTTTTGGTATGAGAATTGTTAACAAGTAAGGGAAACGCCTTTAATCGCGTTTGCGACTTGCGTTATAGCTTTTACCCACATGATGATAGTAATTATTATTACTCTGAATTTTACTGTGAGATCCGTTAAAGCTTTTACTTCGTAATAAATGCGTGAGGGTCCACCACAACGACTTTCTCCTCCGTGGCGATACAGCAGTCACGTGACCAGCATGTGCCTTCGTCTTCTTCACCAGACCTCGAATCTCCGGTGGCTTATAGTTTCTGATCAACGGCCACTTTATTCCTTCGAAAAACCGATGCCTTTTGATATCCTGCGCACCCCTGGTGCATCCTAGCCTTTTCGTCGGGTCCTTCGCTAACAGTTTTTTGATCAAATCTTTTGCGTCTGCTACACCGTCCTCTTCTATCTCTAACGGAAATGCCACGTCATTGTTTGATGCTATATTGCGCAGGGTTTGTTCTTTGTTCCCACCTTTAAAAGGCGTTGTTCCGTATAACAGTTCGTAGAGAAGAATCCCGAACGCCCACCAATCTACTCCACTTCCGTGTCCGTTCCCGGCGACAAGCTCCGGCGCTAGATATTCGTGTGTTCCGACACACGATCGAGAAAACGCTGTCACCGGCTCCGCCGAGAATTCAGCCACGATCTCTTCTCGCTCGTACTTTATCCCCGTTGAGAAGCAACCACCACGCCAATTCCTCCTTCTACCATTCGACGATGGAGAAGACGGAGAGGACAAAACTCTCCGGGATCTTCGAGATCTGAAAGTGGGAACTACATCGGCTTTGAAACAGAGATCGAAATCTGAGAGCATAATATGTCCATCCTCACGAATCAATATATTCTCTGGTTTGAGATCTCGATAAACGATTCCAAGAGCGTGGAGGTACTCAAGTGCGACAAGGATTTCAGCAGCGAAGAATCTGACGGAGGGAATCGGTAATCGGTTACCAAGTTGCTTACGGAGCAGGGAATGTAAATCGCCGTTGGGGCAGTAATCGATGAGGAGGCAAGTATAGTGAGAGGCGTCGATTCGAGCGTACAGTGTAGGTAAGAAGGGGTGGTCCAACAAGGAGAGAATCTCCGCTTCCGTCTGCACGTGTGAAAGCTTCTTCGCCGTGAGAACATCACGATCTATTACTTTAAGCGCGAAGCTGGTGGTATTAGGACAATCACGTAGGTGACAGAGGAAAACTCGACCGAGATTTCCGGTTCCGAGATGGCGAACGAGTTTTAAGTGACGGAGATGGAGTCGTCCGTCGGAAGAAAGTGTCATGGCGGCTCTAATAGCTGTCCAGTGTGGATCATATCGACGGTGATGGAGTGTAGTTGAGGCGGCGGAAGTGGTGGTTGAAGGAGTTGTGGCGGTGGAGAGTCTGTCGTTGAAGCTTAGTGTGAGGCTGGAGCGTGCGAGACTCGATCGAGCACTCGATGAGGTGAAAGTTCGGTCTGTGGCTGTTGAGGTAAAGCTCAGATCGAGATCGGTGTCGAGATAATAACAGTCGTCTTCCATATTTGCCGGTGAAGTTTTTTCGGTTTTTGTGAGTAAGGAGCTTGAAGGTGATGGCTTATATATAAACCGAAGACCAGAAACTAAATTAATTGATTAGTGAATTTTCAAAATTTTTGATATGAAATAAATTAGGGTTGACTTATGAGAAATGACAAAGATGAGATGGTTGTTTGACCTTCCAATGGGTCATTCCTTTAATTTTTTATTTTTCATTTCTTTAATTTAACAATAACTGGAATTATTTATCACTTCGTTTGGGTGATACATATGAAAACTACTTTATTTTTTTATTTTATTTTTTGTCAACTATTGTCTTTATAAATAAGGGAACCCAGCACAACAAAAGATTAGCCAATAACCAAGTCCAACAAGGAAACAGAGAAAAAAAAACAGAGGAAACTAAGTGCAAATTACAAAGATCTAAGCTGAGGAAATGCTTTCAGATCGAAAAAGGGAAAACAGCTAGGAAAGAGCACATTGTGCCAAATAGGATTGCAATCTCCCTTGCTTTGTCACACTGTCCGAAATCAAACCAGCTCCTCGATTGGCAGAGGATGGCACCACACTTAATCTCTAAAAAGTTAAGGGCTGCAGAGAAAGCAACAGCTCTTGAGCTTGGAAGAGAAAGGCAGGCCATTTGCTAGGTTCTAGAATTGAACCAAAAAATTCCTTAGAAACACTCTCAAAGATAATGTGATTAAGATGAAGATCCGCCATGTCCTTAATGGCCCAACAGAGGACACCCAATGACGCATCTTCTTTAGAGATAAATCCCGAAAAAGCTCTTCTACTACCTTACTTTTATTTTAACTTTCTAAAACTAATTCTTTTTGTTATTATTTTTTTAAAGAGCGTGAGAAGATATAGACACATAAATACTAAAACAAAACTCTTCCATTATACCTAAACACATTTGATTACATCAAAATTCATTTTAAATACGAGAAGAACTCTAAAATCATATAAGTTATTATCTAAAAATTTACCAAATATGTATATTATGTCAAAAAATGTCTTCTTCTATGAAGGTGAATTTATCTTAGATCAAGTGCTGACAAATAAAAAAACCCAAGAAAAAGGAGTTGGAGAAGACTCATAGCAATCAAAGCTTCGTTCTGGGTTGATGTTTGTTGTGAGCAATAGACAAATTTTATATGACTTAAAAAATTTCAACAAAAACGCTGCAAGAAGCATTGATTATGGTTGTTTTGGAATGAGAGAATTAAGATGAAAAGTTAGAGAATGTTTACAAAAAATGTTTCAAAATGAGAGAAATTTTTTAATTTAAATCGATACAAAGCATTGTACACATATCCCTATCACAATTAGTGACATATCTAAATTCAAGAGATAGCGCACATATTTCATATTTGTGTGATCATCTTATTTTTGAATTTATTTTTAGTTTTGTAATTTATTGGTAATAAATTAGACTATTTACTAATTAATTTTGAGTTGTATAAAAAAATATGAAGCTAACTTAATAATTTTAATTAAAAAAGTGTAATTATCAAATAAAAATAAGATAGTTTATTTTTAAAAATTTAAGTTCATTAAAGAGTATTTTTCCAAAATTCTTCTAATGTCTTCTATTTTATTTTATTTTTGTCAGGACTAGTAAATTTTTTAAAATTTAGTATAAATTAAATTCTTAACAAAACTTAAGAAAACTTCACTTTTCCCAAAAGTAAATATTATGTCAACAAAAACATTTATCCCAAAAATATTGCATTGCTCTATTTAGTGTACGTTCTATACATTTATATAGATTATGTCAACATTGTATATATTTTTATCTAACTGAACTAGTGCTGCACCTATTTTCTTTATCGAAGTTAAAAAGGGAAAATCTTTTTAAACCCATGAGATTTAGAAATATCACTTCTATTATTATAAATAGAGACTTTTTTTTCAAGAACATCGAGTTTCTAGATATTTTATTGTACTTAAATTCTTGCCAATCAAATAAAAATAGAGCAAGACTGGTCAAACTGTCTCGCATATGAAGCACGTGCAGCACATGTGAAGAGATCGATCCCTGCATCCGAGAATCACTAAAATCTTCTAAAATTACAATTATGTCCTCAAGACTTATCAAGATGTTTTCCTTATTGGTTTTAGTTTATTTTCATTATTTTTAGAACTGTAAAAGCCCTAGGCTTGGTGTTATTATTATTATCGCTGATTTTTATTTTTCAGAGCTTTCTTAGAGAGAAGAGATCTACTTTTGTATTTGAAACTATTCATGAACTCTGATCAGTTTTATATACAATTTGGTTTTTGAATTCTACAATGTTTACTTTATCTATAATTTCTGCTTTCGTTAACATGTATGTGTAGTTTATTTGTTAGGATTTAGGGGTTTTCTAGGGAAATCAGGTTGATTGTTAGGGTTTGATAGAATGAATTGAATTTGTTAGGTTCTTATTCTAGATTTGTTCATAATGCATGAATTAAAGTAGCTAACTAGTTTATTGATCTTAGAATTATAAACTCAAATGGATTTGGTTTAGAAGTCTGATCTAGTCTAGATGAATAAGTGTATTTGCTTGTCTCAGGGGCTTATGAACTTATCAAATCTGAATTATAATGCATGTTTGAATCATTTAAATACAGCAGAAGTTTGTCTTTAGTGATTTAAACATAGGGATCTAATACTTCAGGAGAAGATTAGTATATTGTTGTCTTTTGAGTTGAACTCTATTTTCATTAGTAAATCATGCATGTTAACATTGGCTTTTAACCTAAATAACTGTGGAATTCCCTATTGCCTAGCGCTTTCGTTATTTGTTTTACAACCGCTTTTATTTTATCATTATTGCCATTTTCTAATGACAACCATTATTTTATCTGTTCTTAGCTTAATTCGATTTTAAACTAGGAGTCGTATGTTCTTGGTCTTTGTGGATTCGATCCCTCTTAAACTACTGTGTTTGTCGTGTACTTGTAGTGAATATATTTGGGTTAAAACCTGAGTGTATCAATTTTTTGGCGCCGTTGCCGGGGACCAATTGTGCCTCTTAAGTTTTCTTTACGATTTAGTCTTGGAATTTTTCTTTTTACAGAACTCATTGCGTTTCTTTATTCTTGATTTTGTTTTTACAGGTGAATGATCCGAAGATCTAACCAATCCAAGGAATTACTCAGCCCCAGTAATGCAGATCTCTTGAATTTAGAACGTTCAATACGGAAAGCAAGAAGAAACGCAGAATCCTCCAACAAAATGGGGGATGACTGTAAATCCAAGTTTCTAGTAAACTTCTACACCAATACTAGAACCAAAAATCTTCGAAGCAAGATATCTCAGTTTCAGCAAGGTCCTGTAGGGTCCTTCTTTGAGGCATGAGATCGATTCAGAGAGTACCTTAGGGATTTTCCTCATCATGAAATTTCTAAGCTAAATCTCCTCAACACGTTCTACAGAGGTATCGAATAGTAGTATCAACTTTCTATAGATACAACTAGTAATGGAGATTTCATGACGAGGCTAGTGCATGAAGCATATCAGCTGATAGACAATCTAGCTATGAGTAACAAAAATCATTGTCCATACTATGATAAAAGAGGAAGATCATCAAGATCAGAATCCTCTGAACTAGCTGAAGTGAAAGGGCTTGTTATTCAACTTCTCAAGAACCATAATCAGAAACATGTCAGTTTTGCTGAAGATGTAGAGAAAATTGAAGCATATTGCTTTGAATTCCAAGAACCTAGATTTTTAAAAGGCGAAGTGAGCTACATCAATAGCCAAGGTCAGAGAGTATACAACCAAGGATATAATCCAGGGTTCAACAAGGGCAATCTATCATAGAGGAGTAATAATGTGGCGAATCCTCAAGACCATGTTTACCCAACTCAACAGAAGACTTTTGTGCAGAATTCTGGGAAAAATTTTGGTCAAAACATTTGAGGAATTGGTTCTCAAGGAAAACGGAATAAGAGATTTGTTCAAAACTCCAATTCTGGCGAGTTTCAGCAGCAATCTCAGCCTGCTTATCAACAAGCACCTCCACCACAAGTTCAGCAAGAGAACAAGATGTAAGCCATGCTCCAAAATATACTGGAAGGTCAGCAACAAACTGAAAGGAACATAAATGTCAAGATGGATAATATGTACAATGATTGAACCAAAAATTCAAAGCATTGTCTACTCATGTCAAGCATTTGGATACTCAAGTTTTTCAAACCGCTGAAGCAGTAAAGAGACAAGTTGGTGTTCTCCCTGGAAAAGTTGAAGGTAATCCAAAAGGCTACTGTAAGTCAATAACCACGGATTTGGTAGTGAAAGATGATGAATCTGCAGAAAACGCATATATGAAAAAATCAGAAAAATATGCAGAAGAAAAGACCGATCCTTACACTTGGATCGATCAATCCAACTAAAACAGGAACATCTGATAAAAGAGATCGATCGATTCGCTGTTGTCTAACTTGAAAAATTCAGAGTGAAGGGATCGATCGATCGATCCCTCCAAGGATCGATCGATCCCCCTATCCAGACTGCAACATCTCCGATTCGAATATATAAACCAAAGATTCCTTACCCAGTTGAGCCCAAAAGGTCCAGAACTGATCTTGAAGATAAAGAGATGATATGTAAAGCACCTAATCCACTGAGAAGACTTCAAAATATACAAGATCCTGGGAAATTTGTAGTTCCTTGTTTGATCAATGACGTGGAATTCAAGGACTCACTTTGCGATATTGGTGCTAATGTGAGTGTCATGTCAAAGATTATTGCAGAGAAATTGGGAATCTCAGGTATTAAACCATCTAAGACGCCCTTTCAGCTTGCTGATGATTCCACTATAACTTCTACTGGATTCATATTTGATATGTTGGTACAAGTAGGAGGTTGTCTAGTTCCTGTTGATTTCTATATATTGGAGATAAGTGGGGATTCATATAAGACACTAGTTCTGGGTAGACCTTTTCTAGCATCTATAGGATTTGTAGTTGATATGTCCAATCAGCGTATCTCCCTTACCAAAGTGAAGAAAAGGTATTTCTACCCAGCAGTCCCTCTTAAAGGAGCATCTACAATTACAATGGTTAAGGAAGAAATGGTGGAGAATGAATTTCATATCAAATCTAATCTTAGAGGGGAAATTACTGAAACCTTGCATAAAGAAGCTCAAATCTCAACAAAGAGTGCAATATCAAAGGTCAAAACCAAGGAGAAGGTGAACTTAAAGAAGATCAACAAGAATCCTCAAGTGACTTTGATTCCTCAAGCACTAGTTGGGGATGGAATTGAGTATAACTGTATAAGGTTAAGAGCAAAGGTACTTCAAAAGCTTTCTCAAAGGTCAAAGCCTTCTTTACCTTAGATCTTAAAGACAAGGGAATTGATGTGATGAAGGATGTGACAAGTAAAGTTCTGAAGCTGAAGTTGTCAAATTTTGGAGCGTGTTATGGAGCATCTCTTGATGCTGATCTAGCTCCAGCTTAGGAGGTAATTTCGTCAAGCTATTGACGTTAAACAAGCGCTGAGTGGGAGGCAACCCACCAATTGGTGTTTTAGTTTAGTTGTTTTTTTCTTTGGGTCAGTTTAGGTCTTAGATTACTAATTTGCTGATTTTTAGTTGCGAGTTCAAAGTGTTTCAGGTGAGTTCCGAATGAAGAAAAAATGGTCGGATGCAGAGATTGATCAATTTTTCTATGAATATCGATCTCTGCATCGATCAGTCCATTATTTTTCACAACTGCAGAGAATCAGATCGATCAATCCGTCTATGGATCGATCAGTCCGATCGACCATGGACTTACGAAAAAAGGGATCGATCAATCCCTTAGGCGATCGGTCGATCCCTCGTCCAGGAAATTTTAGAGAACAGTTGGTCGGACATAGAGATCGATCGATTCATCTATGGGTCGATCGATCCATGAAAGATGGTCATGTACACGATATTGGAGACCGATCGCTTCTTCTATGGATCGATCAATCCGTCGTTGCTCATAAACCAATTGATCTCCTTCTTAGGTTAGTAAGGAAACTCTCTTTGAACTCATGGTTTTTGTCATTTATCTATTAGTCAGATCTTATTCCTTCTCATGGATTTATTTTCACACCGGGACGGTGAAGTAAGTCTGGGGGAGGGTATATAGCTACTAACCATGTTTTGTATATTTTTGGATGTTTCATCATTTTGGTGAAAATTTTCAAAAAAATTTCGTTTTTGATTTAGTATTTGAATTCTGCAATGTTTACTTTAACTATGATTTATCCTTTGTTATCATTTCTGATTATTTATTTGTTAGGTTTTAGGGGTTTCCCATGGAAACCAGGTTGATTGTTAGGGTCTGATAGAATGGATTGAATTTGTTAGGTTCTTAGTCTAGATTTGTTCCTAATGCATTAATTAGAGTAGCTAACTAATTCATTGATCTTAAAATTAGAAACTCAAAGGGATTTGGTTTTGAAGTCTGAGCTAGTCTAGATGAATAAGTTCCTTTGCTTGCGGGAATATTGTCTTAGGGGCTTATGAACTTATCAAATATGAATTATAATGCATGTTTGAATCATATAAATACAGCGGGAGTTTGTCTTTAGTGATTTAAACACAGAGATCTAATACTTCGCTAGAAGATTAATCTATTGTTGTCTTTTGAGTTAAGAACTATTTTTATTAGTAAATCATGCATGTTAACCTTGACTTTTAACCTGAATACCTGTGGAATTTCCTATTGCCTAGCGCTTTCGTTATTTTTTTACAACCGTTTTTATTTTATCGTTATTTTCATTTTCTAATCACAACCACTATTTTATATGTTCTTAGTTTAATTTGATTTTGAACTGAGAATCGTACGTTCTTGGTCTATGTGGATTTGATCCCTCTTATACTACTGTCTTTGTTGTGCACTTGCACTGAATATATTTGGGTTAAAACATGAGTGTATCACTTCGCCACCATAGGAGAGAGAGATAAACCATTCTTGTCGGCAGCGGTGGTTTAGCTTACTCATACCAGATCTACCTTCCTTAGACAGTTTAAGTTCGCACAAAGGCCTCTTACACCGTCCAAGAAGAGGGTTTCTCGACTACTAGGGTTTAACCCGCCCAAACTTACCTCCGTCTTCTTTCTTGTTATGTCGCATCGCCAGTTAATCATGTTAGAGACGCCGACAAAAACAACGCTTCGCATCTACACCATCGTGGATTATGTTTATGGATCTCTAAAAATTCGCTGCATGATATGTGGAATGACACTACCCTCACGGAACCGGAATTGCTTGAGGATCTCCAATCTCGACGTAAGTGGTTGTGTTCAAGCGGTAGAGTCTTATTTTAGATACACTATCACTAGACAAAAAAGAAGAGAGAAAAAAAGAAAAAATATATAACTTGTTAACTCTTAATATCCTCCTGGTTGGGATAGAATCCAAAAGAAAACGTTTGTTTGCAATATATTTTTTATTTTGTTGGTTTGCAACATTTCATAATTTCCACAAACTTTGGTTAGCAAAATAATTGCACCCGTAAAAACGTTGCTTTGTAATATTGCATTGGGATCTTTATAAAAAATATTGCATTGGGATTCTTTGGAAAGTAGCAATAAAGTCATATTCAGAATCTTTTTTAATAAACAGACAGGAAAAAATATTAGAAAAACATTAATGAAGCAGTAACGACTTGTCGGCTATAAAGCACTTAAGTATCAAGAATTAACTTCTTTGTTTATTTATTTTTTTAGTTATTTATAAAATAAGAAATTACATTTTGTAAGTACTGGGTTTAAAATTATAAAACCACGAACAATGATTTTATGTGTGAAAGTGTTGAAATTTCATTTCTCCCTCTGACACAACTTTCGAAGAAGTATTGGTGGTGAATTGGTGCCGGCGACTACTTTAACATGAGTCACCGGTCCTTTTAGTTCTTCTTTTCTGTTTTTCGTCTTGTTTGGTCGAGATCTTAAATATGACTCATTTCTTTGGTGGTCTTGCGTTTCGGTTGAGGGCAGTTTTGGTTAGCCGGAGGTTGGCTCCCGCGGGTGTGTGTTGTGGGTGTAGAGCGTGTGCTCTACGGTCGGCTGCTATCTCTTGCGGTTCTGTTTTTTTTCTCATATTCTTTGGTCAACAAGTAGTCTCGCTTTCATCTCCTTTCTTCGACACTGGTGGTCGCATGACCTTTCTTTTCTCCAGCACCGTGGCTCTGTCGCAAGCTACTGGTGGTAAGTTTAGGTTTGTGGTTCTCGGTTTGCGTTTATCGCTTGATTTAGCGTGGTTTGTTGATAGTTTGTGTTTTCGAAGGTTCAAATAGTGTGAATTATGGTAAGTCCTAGATTGTTTTGTTTCACGATTTCTAATTTCATATTCTGGTTAGTTGGGTTGGTTGAGGGGCTCTTGGTTAGCGTTTGTCTTTGCTTGGAGGTTGGTGTTGCTCTTTTTTCAATCATTGTTTTATCTAGTCGGTGTTTGGATATGTGTTCTTTCGTCTTCGATTGAGTGTTTTTCAGATTGATAGCGTCGCTCCTTGTATCTACTTTAGAGACTGGTTTGTAGTCGTCATCTCTTTCGGCTTCTCATTGGGCACATTAAACCTAGAACTTTTTGTCGTCATATTCCTTGTGGTCCATTGGTGACTCTTATGTTGTGGTCCTTTTGCCAGGTGAGATGCTATGTTCTTTGTCAGCGAGGTATCATTGATTCACCATAGGAGGCCGTGTCAGATTAGGGTGGTAGAATCTACTTCCTGGTCTGGTTGTTTGTAGAACGTCATTTTTTTGAATCCCTCCTCCTTTAACTTATTGAGTGTTGATCTATATAATCATCTTTAGATGTGTATTTGGTCTTCTTCTTTTGGGCTTGTGTCTCCGAAAGATTGTTTATTGCTGATATTGCTTCCCGTTTAACTCTTGGACTTAGTTTGTATTTAAGTACTTTGTATCATGTTTATCATCAATGTAATTTTAAGTGAAAAAATAAGTGTTGAAATTTCGTTCCAAGTGCTGAAAATCCATTTGAAAGTCATAATATATATTAAAAAAAATTACTGAAATTAAAATTTCGAGGTATGAAATTGTGGAGCTGAGTATAAAGTCTAATAGAAAATGACATGAGCCTATGGTAACTAGCTATAAGCAATTCGTACAGAGAACTAACACTACTTTACTTAGACTATACTTTTTTATTTAATGCTCGATTGTTACCTTACCTCACATGTTACAAGAACAACCTAAAGGGCGTATGAAATATATTATGTTTTGTATCATTATCACCAACAACACAATACCTTTTTCTTAGGTTCGTCACTATCCAAGTCATTGGCTAAGGTGTTAAATGTTATGGACGTTAAAGGGCGTCTTCAAATGCTGCTATTAAACTTTTGAATACACAATCAGTCATTTGACAAATGATTAAGTGGCTGAAAATCTATTTTTCTTATCGAATCTGATTCTATATAGTTATAAAATCTTACTTTATAAAAATTGTTTATAGATCCAATATTATCGTTATAACTGGTGACAAAAAATACAATATTAATTTCCAATTTAGGATTGAAAAACCATATAGATTATTTATATTTAAGGGAAAATATTTGTTATTAGAGAGAAGATATATAATCTAATTTGAAAAGGCTTATTCACATCATAAATACTATTTTTTGTTAAAATATAAATATTTCATTATTAAAATGAAAAAATACAAACTATGAACTATAACTATGAATAATATCAGTGGGTCCAAAAAAGTTTAAAAGCCCACATATAAAAAATCTTTTAAGGGTATCTTCAAAAGGAACTTCTAATCTTCAAATTTGAGATTTCTTCCATTCAAAAAGCACTTCAAAAACTTCATATTTGAGGTTTCATATATTTAATTGGTTTTAGTCCCTACACTATTAACATACTCATAAATAATTTTATAAAGTATATTTGTTATCATTTTTGTTCGTTTAATTTTGTATCTTTTATATAATATCAATTTTAACCTATAAAAAATTAAATATAAATAAAATATTGAGATAAAATAAATATTACATATGTTTTTAATATTTTAATTGTACTTTATAATCTAGTTTTTATATGTTTTTTAATATTTTCTGAAATTGTATAACATAATGTAATATTTTATTAAATAATATTATATGTAATATGTATATATATATATATTTATTTATTTAATGTATGTTTAAGTTACTTACAAAAATTATACAACTTTAGTTAAAGATGATTATTAGTATAATCCAAAAATATCAACTTTTAAACTACAAAATTTGAGGATTTTTTTTGGAATGAAACTTAAAAATCTTCAAATTTGAGGCTGAAAAAACCTCAAATTTGAGATTTCTTTTTGGAAATATCCTAAAAAGAGAAGGAACCCAAAATAACTCACGTGTATAAAGATCAAATCCCATTTCAGAAAGAAACCCTAAGGATTGGGAAACTCGAAAGAGCCAGAGTGAAAAATGTGTTGTCGTTGCCGTCCAATAACGCTTCCGATATTAGTCACCGTGAAATCTACACCACCATTGCGAGCACCCACCGACCCTCAAACCGGCCAACCCCTATACTAGGAAAAAGTGGAGTGTCTAGCGCACCGAAAAGAAGAAATCCGCTGCCTATAGAGAACAGCCGCGACAGCTGGCCATCAAAACCTTCAAAAACCGGTTCACAACGTCGGGAAGCGATTCACACACGCCTAGTGCCATCGGGAGGACCACCAACCGGCGGGAGAGGAGTCATGACAACTCCGAGAGAACCCACCGGAAACCACTAAACACCGTTGGAAAAGGTAGCACCTAGGCAGAAAAAAGGAGAGACTCATAGACTTCCACTACGGTCAGATGTGAGAAGGAGCGTCGGAAAACCAACTTCCTACCCATCGCCGGGGTCTTCAAGTAAGCTATGGAGACTTGCTTTTCCGAGCCGCCGACCACACTGAAGACATGCAAGATTTCAGTTACATCATACGGAAAAGAGAAGAGAAGCCCACTAGAGGATATTTGGTCGTCACCACTGCAGATCTGCTTAAAATTTTAGAAGAACCACAGAGCTTCCGGTGGCAAACCGCAAGAACTGGACGGACCACCACCACCCATCGCACGGTGCACGCGAGGCGATCAGAAGGAAGGGTCGGTAGTCTTCTTTTCTTTTGCTCTCAGCAAAAATATCTAAATTTAGATTAGAAATATCTGAGTGAAAAAATAGTTCTAGCATATATACTATTTTAAGTTATAAAAAAATCTATTTAAGTAAAATGGATCCACTTATGAATTATTTTCTATCGAATTCGATTATTCGAATATGCATATTTACGAAATTTCATATTATAAAAATTAATTATCAATCTAATTTTGTAGATTTAAACAAAAAAACATCAATTACAATGACAATGTATGATCAATGCATGCATTAGATATGTTTGAAAGGAAAAAGGCATGGGTCTCTTAACCTTTTGGCAGTGACAATAAAGTCAAGTACATTAACGTTTCATCCTACCCTTATTTGACCGGATATATAGTACTCCAAATTTCTAATAATGTTTCGCTTTTTACTTTTTGATTTATTTTCAATTATAACTTATTTCAACTATGTTTTTTTTTTTGTCAAAATAATAATAATAATAATAATAATAATAATAATAATAATAATAATAATAATAATAATAATAATAATAATAATGTTTTAAAAAATTTGAAGTAAAAACACTATTTATTTATTTACAATTTAAAATTAACCTTTTTAGTTCTAAAATAGTCATTTTTAACTTGATTATAATTAATACTTAAATAAATTATATATTTGATATTATCCACATACATGTTATTTTTCAACAAATTAATTTAAATGTTAAAATATATCAAGAAATGAACATATAACAATAAACTAAAAATAATTAAATTATATGGTTAATATCGTAATAAAAATAAAAAATCAGACAAAAATTAGTAGTAGAAGGTTTAAAATACTAAAAGATGATATTAACAATTAATTTTAAAACAAGAGAGTTATGAAACATGTTATTAGAGAAGATCTTCTTTCATTTATTTTTTTTTTTAAATATGTATTTTGAACTAAAAAATAAAACTAATGTGCTTCTTTTAATTTTGTTTTTATTGTGTATTTTTAAATTAAGTGGCTAATATTAATTTAATTAAATTTATGTTTTATGTTGTTGGTTATTGTGTATTTTTAAACTAAAATTAGTATTATTATATTATATGTTAAACGTTTTATTTTTATTGCATTTTAATGAATTAAAAATCAAAATAATAATTTATTTAGTAAAATATGAAAATATATAACAAACGAAAGACTATCTTGTAAATAGAAAAAGTTTCACTCTATAATAAAATGAAAATTAGAGTTACTAAAGTGAAAACTTTATAATAGAGTAAAAAACATAGTTAAATCAGAGAGAATTTCATTCTAAAATAAAATTTTATTCTATAATAGAGTTGTGTTGGAAATGCTTCTAATATCATATTAATAGATGATGTTTGCAAGTTAATAGATTTTTTAGAAAAGAAAAAAAAAGGCGACCGTCCAGCTATAAGTTTAGCCGACTTTTGCGTCAAGACTATAATATAAATATACATATCCTATAAGAAAAACCCAACACTATTATGCGTAATCACATGATTCAAACAATAAATTAACTAAAGATGAAGATAAGATTAAAACGTAATTTCAATACAATACAAATTAATTAGGGAGGACCATGCTAAGCTAAATTGTGTGAAGCAACTTGATCTTTATTTATCGATTCATATAAGCTCTGATAAATACTTCTTTCACTAGAAACAAACTTACAAGTGCAAATTTGTTTTTTTTTTTTTTGCCATTTTAGTTAGAAAATTAGTTAATTTCCACTCCAGGGATCGAATCTGCGACCTTGCGCGGAGGTGTCAGAGCTTATTGCCAACTAGGCTACGGAAGCTCAAGCTCGGCAATACAAATTTGTTTGTTCAAAGGAAATATTTGAATGGAGTATCGCAAATATTAATAAATTTCAGTTGGTCAAAAGTGAAAAGGGAAGATGTTAAAAAGAAAAGAATACATGTGATGGGCCAAGACTAAGGCCTTTTACCATAGAAGGACCCACGTTGTATCAGATTCTTATTTTTGTCTGCCACGTGGTTAGCATGAGACCCATCTTTGTCGCTTTTACATATGTTCTTTGGACCCTACCCTGCTTTAATTTTTTTTCAATAATGACACCCATTAACTTCCTAACTATATCATTATTTGTATTATTGTTTTTTAGTCAGTACATTATTTGTAATTATTTATTGAAGAATAAAAATTATGACTTGGTGGTCCTCGTGATCAGGTTGTTTTACATGCAGTTATAAAACTATTGATATTTTTTAGACTCGACTCCTGATTTTCGTACTAATAATGTGATTGTCATGAGACTTAATTTACGTAGCTTTATGTTATGGTTTTAATTAAATACCTAAAACCAGAAAATATAGAAGGCTTCTTAATCATATGCGGTGACAAAATGTACTTATATAATAGTATAATTTTATGTGCATTATTTAAATGAATAGCATACTATTAACTTATTAAGATATGCTGTTTTTTTTCGTCGCAAAAAGAAGCATATGCAGTTAAGTAAGATAAAATGTTATAACACAAAAAGAAATGATGTTAATCAAAAACATGTGATAAACAAAGGATTATGGTATTTGCTACAAAGGAAAAATAATCGCTAAATTACACTAATTATATGACAATTCCAATTTTACATAGTAACAGGAACAATATATATATATATATATATATATATATATATATATATATATATATATATATANAGAGTAATTATTTCAAATGCCATCAAAAGAAGTTCAAATTTCAACCACACTTCCAAAAATACCATAAATATTACACACTTCCAAATGTTCCAAAAACACCACAAACATAAAAAGTGAATTTTAAGAGTTTAGAATTTTAAATTTTGGGTTTGGATTCACTAAATATAGTTTAGGGTTTAGTTTTGAAGGGGATAGAGTTTGGTTTTGAGATTTTTGGACTTAAATTTAAAGTTTTAAAACTATTTCAAGTTTTGTGGTATTTTTGGAACAAAAACATTTTTGTGGTATTTTTGAGAAAAATGTGATACTTTTGGAAAAATTTGGTATTTTTACAATTTTTGGGAATGTGTGATATTTTTAGAATATACATAGTTTTGTGGTATTTTTGAAAATTTCCCTTATATCTATTTTGTAAACCACATTTGCTTAAAATGTTAGTGAAAACTGTTAAAATTAGACAAAAGTCATCCTTAGCTACACAAACTAGAACATATTATATACTGAGTTTTTGTTTTGTTATATATAAAAAATACTAAACAAGATAATAGAAAAACAAACAAAGAAAAATACGGGCAAAAAAAAGATAATACAAAAAATAGTCCAATCAAGATCCTAGTGAAGAGTACCCATGACCAAAGCGAATTGCAAGCTCCGCCGAACACCAGAAAACTTCAAAGAAGAAAAGTTTTACTCCACGAAAAAGGACATAGAGACACATAAACCTCGACCAGGGAGTTAACACGATACCATAGAACTCCAAAAGAGGCCAAGAGAAGGCGAAGTCTATGACGGAAGGATGAGACCGGGAGACGCCACGAGGATATCTCAACAAAGAGCAGGGTTCAAGCACAACCTCAAAAGGAGGGATAAGGAGCCACTTGTAAAGGAGAGGAGCGAGTAGTCATCATATGACTGAATGAAACCGAAACATGTTAAGGAGTTTGACAATTTTTGAAACAAAAAATGTGGTGCCTGCTTTAGTCCATACAAAGATTTCTTGAGACAACATACCTTAGTAGGATTATTGTGGCGAAAACTAGCGGAAGTTTCATGTAAAATTCCTCATGAAGATCTTCATGGAAAAAGACATTATAGACGTCCTTTTCATAAACAAACCAATGACAAGCAGCAACAATTTGGATGACCAGCCTAGCCTTGTGATGTTTGATAGTCCCATCATCATTATATTTAGTTTTAAAAACCCATTGACACCCAATCGCATACTTTCCTCGCGGTAATTTACAAACTCCCATGTATTATTAGCTTCAAGAGCATCGATTTATTTTGACATGCTTGACGCCAGACCTCACTTTGAACAACCTCCTTGTAGTGTTTCGCCTCAACCGAATCATCAAAACTTGCAAGATAGATGCGGTGACCTTGAGAGAAAGCAGAGTCCAAGACATAAACTACTAGGGGATAAAAAATATACCTGGGACCAAAGAAGAGGTTGAAGGACCAGAAGGAGTGGAGTGATGAGGTGTAATAGTTGTAGTGTATGTGACTTAATCACTTAGATAAGAAGGTGACATTCGATTTCGAAGACCATGACCTAGCTCATCTGTAGCTGGAGGTGGAGAATCATGAATATAAGCTGTCGAGGGAATAATTGGTGGACTAGTGGGAACCGCGACAGGAGAAGATGAATCAATTAGAGATGACCGGTCTCTATCACTAGGCGGTATTAACCAATTACCAACAACAAAAAAGGTCGTGAAACATGAATAATCACAGGAGGTTGCACATAAAATGGAAAGGTCTCCTCATCAAAAACAACATCTCGAGATATAAGTATCACTTCTTCATCAAGGTCAAATATTTTCCAACCTTTCTTTCCAATAGTAAAGCTGAGAAACACACATCGCCTACTACGTGCTTTAAACTTATCCTTATCCCAAGATTGCGTATGAGTAAAACAAGCGCAACCAAAGATGCAAAGATGAGAATATAATAGAGGAGTCCCATGAAGCAGCTCATAAGGAGTATGACTTTTAAGAACCGCATACAGAATTCTATTGATAACATATGTCACAAATTGAACCGCTTCTCTCCAAAACCGTATTAGCTACGAAGCTTGGAATAGGAGAGCTCGTGCCACATTCATGAGATGTTTATGTTTCTTCTTAACACGATCATTATGCTGTGGTGTAGCTATGCATGACATTTTATGAGTTTTGCCTACACTCCGAAAGAACGCAAAGAGACAAATGAACTATGTCTCGTTATCAGTGAAATCGACTTTATTTGTTTACCAAATTTTATATCTATGTAAGTAATGAAGTTACACAAAACATATGCTTCTTTTGATTTTTCTAAAAATAGAAACGTCCAAACCGCACATGAATAATCATCTACAAATTTAAGAAAATAAATTGCACTAGTAGTTGAAGGAGTTCTATAAGGTCCCCAAACATCCCAATGGATAAGTGAAAAGAATCTAAAGCTTTAATATAACTACTTGGAAAAGTTTTTCTAGCTGCTTAGCCTGAAAGCACACGTCACATGGCATTGTATAAGCATATTTCGATCCAAAAGAAAACAAAGTCGAAAGCACTGTAAAAATCGGATGACCCAATAATCGATGCCACAAATTCAAAACTTGTGTTACCACAACTTTATAAACCCGAGAAGCCATAACATATGTGAAATAATACACTCCATCACGTTTTTTTCCGTCTTCAATCAAAATAAAAGATACTGTGTAGAATTAGATATTATGTAAACTTTTAATCTTATTAAAAATCATGTAGAGTATTTATACAAAGACTTTGTATCTAGATTTACATAAAGATATTATAAAGATATATACGAAACGTCCTATATTCATAGGATATAATATTTTTCCTTTTTACAAAGAAGATACATAATTTGGCTATATAGCACATATTCACATATTTATTTATTAAATAAAATAGCATATGTGATATGTAAGATGAGTGCAAAATAATTATAAAACTACATATGTGATATGTATGACAAGAGGCTGTTTTTGTTTTTTTCTTTAAAATAGTATTAGACTTATTTTTAGTTTTACCACAAAGGTTGGGATTCCGTTACATATATTTTATGTTGTATTACATTTTTAGGATGTAACGTAATATTATTCAAATCATAAATATTTTATTCATAAGTTTTTGCAAAATTAATTAATTAGGGTTGTGTTACTGTTGTTGCCTTGTTACCAGTCGTGGGATCGGGTTTTGCTATTCACATAGCGAATGCATTTTCTCCTATTTATAAAATTTGGGTTACTGGAACGATCCGTTATAGTCCATACATTAACGTGACAAAAAGAGTCACATTGCAATTTTTAAAAAGTATGAGAGAATATTAACAATAATTAATAAATAGTAATAGAATATGTTAAAATATTTTTTTTTTTAAATAAAAAATTGAGTAATATATTGGAGTAAACTCAACTCCGTTTTAGAATGACTCTAAAAGAAATGGAATAATATTTTAGAGATGCTCTTAGTCGGAAGTTTGTTGGTTAATTATTAAACTAATTATTTTGCGAAAGGTTTAGTTTCTTATGTATCAAACAATGTCAATCTATTATCAGACTCAATCGAGCACATTAATTAATTTGATGGTTGAACTCGGCTCATAAATAAACGTCAACAAATCAAATACACCTATATTTCATGAAAATCATAACATTACCTGTATTGTACTACAGCTTAAACATAGTAGTTTTGACAAAAAAAAAAAAAACATAGTAGTTTTTAAATGCTATCTTTACATAGTCAACGGTTTTGACAAAAATTTGGGCTCAAAAACTAAAAAAAAGGACAAGATTTTTTCCGAAAATAAAACCCAACAAAAAGGATACAACTACAAACGCATAAGCACCAAGAACCAAAAAGAACCAAAAAGGCACCTTTCACAATTCAAAACCACAAGCACCAAGATAAATATAACCAAATCTTACAAGATTCCTCAAGTTACACGGATCTAAACAAAATCTTGATGCCTTGATGGCCATCTAAAACCAAAAAGCAAGGTAACGAAGTAATATGTGTTATATAGCCAAAATTATATCCTCTTACCAAGAGTAGTTAAGTTAACCAGATGTTTAATTTTATGCTATGTACACTTACCGAATGGTTCTCTGGTCCTAACATAGACATGTGGCTGTTTGTTTATTTAATGTTAATTCATATTCATATATGGAAATTACATATTGCAAGTAAAAGTTACAAAGTGTATGTCTATTAAATGAATTTTAAAGCGAAAGGATATTAGAAGGAAAAAACAAGAAAATCTTCCTCAATATATTGTGTTAACGGATAATTGAACACCATAATGTCACTTATTTTACAATTTTAGTTAATGAGATTCGATTAACTAACTACATGGGACGTTTGGACCAGAATATATACTTTACTGATATGTGCTAATACCGTTATTGTGTCATAATACAGATCCAGATCCAATAATGTGTGTGTAATGAACACGGCAAATAATATATACATATAATTGAATTGTTTAATAAAATATACCTTTTATGGGTCAACTTGCAGTATTGTTAATTAGACTAATTAGTATATGCTGTAAATCGTTATAGTGCAAAATCAAACAAATTATTATGGTTTAAACTGAAAGTTTAAGTAAGCCAAATGTTAATTTAATTTTTATTTTTTCAATTTAAACTCTAATATTTATTTACCGATTAAGCTCATTCAAACTTTATGAGCCTAGCCAAGTACATACAAACCCAATCTAATAGTAATTGAATTACACCGACTCGGTACAATTGAAAAAGAAAAAATTTTAAATTTACAAAACTAGAATAAACCGAAAAAATAAATCGGATACGCTAACAAAAAACCCTAATCTGCAACTGAAGACCAGTCGCAACCGTCGCTCCAGGCTCCAATGTCGGAGTGACGAGATCTAGGCGATGATGGCTGTGATCACCATCCGAGGCCACATAGGAGAGAGGAGTAGCGGAAGAAGAAGGAGATTTGATCTCAGAAGCGCATGTATCCACACCGGGAAAAGAGAGAAACCGGAGAAGAAAGGCAAGGGACTTAGTCGTTGGTTTAGCCTTGACTATGCTGGTCTGATGTCTCTGCATTCTACATGTTTCCTTCTCCACTAAAGCATGGCCATATCGGCCAAGAAGTTCATCGCAGTCTTAATCTTAGTTAGTTCATCCGTAAATCTAAGATTGTCAAAATACTCCATCTCCCAAATGAAATTTTTTAACAGTTCCGGCGTCCCTTGCTCAACTAAATCATGGAGGATGAGGGGACTCGACCCTGGCCAAAATCTGACGAGTGTCGGTGGCATCATTGGCTGCAACTTTCTTTACTAAGGCCAAATGTACCTCCATTTTCCCAAGCCGGGCCTACATCCCCTCATGGCCTCGATGGCTCAAAGCACCTTTTCATATAACCCAATAAACCTCATGGTTGTCTTGACGGTGTCGAGCTTGACTCGTTCAAGCTCTTCAACGATGTGCTTTTCCATCTTGGATGTAGTATGCTCTATCCGCTCGGATCGTGACCCAACTCATCTATAGAATCATTTACTACCTCTCGAGAAACACTCTTGTTTTTGTGCTACTGTCCTTGATTTCCTGCAACATCTCGTCCACAGACTTTTTTGACCTCAAATTGTTAGATTTGTTCGTCATTGAGGCCATTGTGCTAGCTTGTCTCAGACAAGACATGCCCTTTCGAATTTGACTCTAATACCATTTGTCACATGCCAAATTTCTCTGATACGACCAATATCTAAAAGATCTTGCATAATTTACAAATGAAGATCCCCACCTCTTATACAAGCCACAATCTAGTCAATGGACGACCAAAATTAATCTAATCTAACAATGGAGATTATTTTCTAGATATTTTTCATGTTATTCGAGATAACTTTTTGACTATTTACTCTAGTCTAGACTCATCTAGATTGTTCTTAAAATGTAAAAGAAACTAAATAAAAAAATAAACCCATAAAATGTCTAAGTTCAAGGCCAAGAATTTCTCATCGTTTCGATTGTAGAATCAAATTATTTCGTAGATAAAAGTCTAGTCGTGACACGTAGTTGATTAAGCATTTATCAATATTATTGACATAGAAGTTAGTTAGATAGATAAACAAAAGGCTTGTTCATATTTTTATCTTTGTGATCCTAAATCTCTAACGTAAAATTTATCAACTCAAGTAGCGTTCTGTGATCATAAATCTTTAACTATATTAGATCGCATGATCTCTTTCAACTTTTTTTAATCTTCATTTCCAATTCATTCGAGTGAATGTGTCTATTGTTTGGTATTGGTCTGAGCTTTTGAATTGATGTATCCTAATTCCTAAACATTTTTTATAAACACCACTTAATAGACTAAAAGGTAAAGACTACGTCATTTTATTTGAATTTTGTATGCTATAGAAACAGTTTTCAAGAAAAGATATGTTAGATAATGGTAGTAATAAATATAATAATAATACTGGTACAATAATATTAATCATTGTCGGGCATAGAATCCAACCTGGATTAGTTTAGGAGAAAATTTTATATGAAGATTGAATGAATATGACCTTTCATGTGATGGGTAGTTGCATTTTGTCACAACTACCTCCAACAGACACAGAAAAACCTTTTCTTCTCTGAATAACTAGTTAAATAAATCTTCGTATATACTTAATTAATTATACATCTACTATTCAGGAGATTATATATAAATATATATATATATATATATATATATTAATTTGTCTAAATCGTCATAACTTTTTTAATAAGACGAAATGAAAAATGAAAACATTTTTACTAAGTAACTTCTTAAATAAATAAGTCATTAATAATCGTGTTATAAAGCTTTGAGAAATTTTAGTAAATAAAGCAATATATGACAAAGAG
The DNA here is from genome assembly GCA_900406425.1 of Iberis pinnata. Classification (NCBI taxonomy): domain Eukaryota; kingdom Viridiplantae; phylum Streptophyta; class Magnoliopsida; order Brassicales; family Brassicaceae; genus Iberis; species Iberis pinnata. The sequence goes on from OVBE01000797.1 coordinate 33,086, forward strand.
TATGTTTTATAATTGCTATATTTTACACTGCTTTATTTTCATTTCAGCACATAAAATATTTTAGAGATTTAATTTGTTTTAGTGAAGATGTTTTAGTATTCATATTCGATAACAAAATGATTTTTCTTAATTGATTATAATATTTTTATGTACAAGAAATAAAATAGTTTAAATAAAATTTCTTAAACGACACGTTTTTAGTTAAATATATATATATATATATATATTTCAAATATGATATTTTGCTTAGTGAGAAATTGTATTCATGATGGCTATGAAAAGTCTTAACTGTTATATAATTATAAGGAGCCTATACATATATATCTAACTATACAGAGACTCATTCAAAATGTAGGAATATTGAGAATATTCGTTTAACTAACACACGCCTTCATATGAAGCGTCGATTCCCGAATGCTTAAGCTGAACTTGAATTCTTGGAACAAAGATGTGGGAAGACCTTTAGTGAATATGTCGGCGTATTGTAATGCCGAGGGTACATGAATAACTTTGATCATTCCAACAACTACCTTCTCACGAACAAAGTGGATGTCGAGTTCAACGTGCCTTGTTCGTTGATGTTTGACAGGATTACCAGCCATATAGACAACACTCACTTTGTCACAATAAACAGTTGACGCTTTGTGAATTTGAGTACCTAGTTATAGGTGAAGGTTTAAAATCCAACAAATTTCAGAAACAGAATTCGCAACTCCCCTGTGTTCCGCTTCTGCACTTGACCGCGAGATCGAAGGCTGACGTTTAGAAGACCAAGATACTAGATTTGGTCCTAAGAAGACGCAATACTCTGAAGTTGATCGCCTTGTATCCGGACAGCTACCCCAATTAGCATCAGAATATGTCGTTAATGAAGAAAACGAGCCTTTGAAGAGTTGAAGACCTTCAAATTGAGTTTCTTGTATGTAGCGAATGATGCGTCGGAGTGTTTGCATATGTGGCTTACGAGGTGCGTGTATATAAAGACAGACTTGATGGACTGCATAAGATATATCTGGTCGAGTAAAAGTAAGATACTGGAACGCACTAGCAAAGCGACGATACCCTGTGCCCTCTGCTAGAAGCTCACCTTCAGAAGCTGATAATTTTGATTTAGATCAATAGGCGTTGCACACGGTTTACTGTCAAGCATCCGCGCACGCCTTATAATATCTTGGGCATAAGCATCTTGTGTGAGAAGTAGACCATCTTTGTTGAAAGACACTTTGTTGCCTAGAAAAAAGAGAGCATGCCCAAATTTGTGAGATCCACTACGAAATACAAACAAAGAAGCGTTTGACTTATAGACTTTGAAACCAATCTTTGTTAGATGAGTAGCAAACTGAGCATTCCATGAACGACGGGCTTGCCTTAGTCTATAAATCTCTTACCAAAGCTTGCAAACGTAATATGGAAATTGTTTGCTTTTAAAACCTGGAGGTTGGTGCATATAAACCGTCTCCGACAAGTCGCCGTGCAAAAATGCATTTTGTATGTCTAGTTGTCGGATAAACCAGTTTCTAGAGAGAGCAATGGACAGAATTGTGCAAATTGTAGCGGGTTTTACGACTAGGTTGTACGTCTCGTTGTAGTCTATACCCCCAGCTTGGGATTTTCCATTCACAACAATTATTGCCTTGTGTCTATTTGAAACTTCATCTGCATCAAACTTATGCCTAAAATCCACATAGATCAAACAATGTTAGCATCTCTCGGATGAGGAACAAGATCCCATGTCTGAGTCTTAAGCATAGCATTAAACTCATATATCATTGCTGGTGACCAATTGGGATCAAAAAGAGTTGTTAAATGGATTTTAGGAATATGAGAAACTTGTGACAATAGGGAAATCACTTGTTTCTTTTTCGAGATTCCATGCTTGCTCCTAGTGGTCATGGAGTGACATGTAGGTTGAGTTGGAGCTGGCAGCATTGAAATTGGAGCTGAGACAGGAAGAATTGAAGGATTATTTGGTTGTTGGAGAATATCACAAATGATTTGAGGTGTTTCATCTGTTTCATTTTAAAAATCATAGTCTTTAACAACAATATTTTTTGAAGCAGCAGAAAAGGTAGCCTCATCAAACACTACATTGCGTGAGATGATAATTTGATTTGTGGCAAGATCAAAACATCTATAGCCACAATGTTAATGAGGGCACCCAAGGAAAAGACAAGGAGTAGACCTTTTGGACAATTTATGAAGATTTGAGTGATTTAGATTAGGAAAACAGAGGCATCCAAATACCCTTAAATGTTGATTTGTCGGGTTACGACTAAAGAGAGAAGTGTAGGGGATTGAGTTACCTATTGCAACCGAAGGTAAGAGATTTAAAATATAAGTTATAGAATATAAAGCTTCGACTCAATATGATGGTGGTAAATGAAATTGAAAATGAGAGTTCTAATGGCATTGTTGATGATGCGAATTATTCATTCGACTTTGCCGTTTTGTTGCGAATTGTAAGGACAAGAGAAACAGAATTGAATGCCATGAGAATCAAAGAATTGATGAAAGGCAGAGTTGTTATACTCCTTTCCATTATCACTTTGAAAGCTCTTGATGGTAGAATTGAATTGAGAATTTACAAAGGCTGTAAAGTGGAGAAACTTTGAGAAGACATCACTCTTTCTGCGTAAAGGGTAAACCCAAGTGTAGTTAAAGTAATGGTCAATAAATAAGACATAATAATCACATCCAGTAATGCTCAAGACATGAGATTGCCAAAGATCAGACTAAATCAATTGAAAGGGTTTTGTTACTTTAGGCAGAGATTTAGTAAAAGGGAGTTTAATATGTTTTCCAAGTTGACAAGCTTGACATAAGTTTGTTAAACTGTCATTTTTACAAAGAGATGGAAATGATTTAAAGATAGAACGAAGAGTAACAACATTGGTGTGTGCTAGTCTTCGGTGCCAAAGAGTGGGTGATGCCAACATAGCTAACGAGTAGGAGGTCAAAGGTGACTGTTTGTTGATGGTAGACAATGGATATAGTTCACTAGTGCTATTATTGCGGAAAATGATGGTTCGTGTGTGGAGATCCTTCAGAGAGAAACCAAAATGGTCAAATTAAACGGAGCACCAATTATCACGAGTGAATTTACGAATAGAAACAAGATTTTTAAAGATCTGAGGAGTAACAAGAACATTGGATAAAGTAAGATATCGGTTTGGAATGGAGAGAAAAGAATTACCAAAAGACAAGATAAGAAGTTTAGAGCCATCACTAACAATTACAGTATGTTCAATGTTACGATTAAGACCAAAATGGATCTTACCTTCCAATGAGGCTAGATGGGCTGTTGCTTCGGTGTCCATGAACCAGTCTGAGGAAGGTGGATTGGTTAGAGTAGTTATGCTGTAGGCATGAGAGAAATCAGCAGTTGGTTGGAAAGAGGAAGCATGAACATGAGCTTGTTTTGTAAAATCCTGAGAAGGAGCAGGAGGTCTTGAGCCAAGAAGACCCCGACTTGGAGAAGGCATGTGCTGATTCAATTGCATCCAAGGTAGAATCTGAGAGGCCCATGGAGGATACATGCTGGCCCAAAGTTGAGGAGACCATTGTGGAGCCTGTTGAATTGAGGGTTGAGTGTTGAAACGTTGTGAGCCACGACCACAACCTCTGTTGCTGAAGTTTCTCCTGCCTTTTTTTTTGTTTATTCGTGGAGACTGATTTCGTTGGATCTGACCAGAAGAATCATAGACTGTGAGTGCAGAGGAAGCAGAGGAATGATCAGAATGATGAGCCACTATTTTGGTCGTTCGTTTCAGCCTTGATTCTTCCATTTCCAGCATGGATTTTGCTCCTTCAAACGTTGGGAAAGGGTCTTTGTGCTTGATAACATTTATAATGTTATCGAAACGCTCATTTAAACCGTTGAGAAGGTACATGACCAAGGTATGATCAGCAACTGGCGCATCGACATTTGCGAGGAGATCAGATAGAGACTTTAGTTTCTGACAGTATGTGTTCACAGATAAATCACCAATTTCCGTTGTGCGAAGCTCGTTGTCCAATTGTATTGCACATGCTTCTTTGTTATTACGAAACTAATTTTCCACCAGAGCCAGACATCACGAGAAGTACCACCAACTTTGAAAGAACTGCGAAAGAGATCCAACATCAAGGTTTCGTAAATCCACATTTTAAGACCGTCGCATTTTTCCCACATGTCAATATTCGCATTTGCGGGAAGGATAGTTCCATCGATGTGACCTAAGACGTCAAATGTGAGGCAGTGTGTGGGAAACAACTCTCGCCAAGCATCATAATTATGATCATTGAGATCAAGAATCATAGGAATGTGATATTGGTGACGTCAAATGCACGATCAAGGTTTGGTTGTTGAGCTTCCATTGAAGAGAAGAAAAGAGAAGAAGATGAAGACATAGAGATTACTGAAGAGAAGAAGAGGATGGGATCAATGTCAGCTCTGATACCATATAATCTGATATTTTGCTTAATAAGAAATTGTAACGATGGCTATAAAAAGCCTTGATTGTTACACAATTATAGGGAGAGACTCATTCAAAATGTAGAAATATTGAGAATATTCCTTTAACTAACAAAGTCTAATATAATATGAACATATAGTGTGTATGTTGTACACACTATATGTTTCTCTCTCCATGAAAACGGTTTTTTCTGCGATTTCTTCGCTTTTTTCTATCTTAAATTTCTTTCGTTTTCTCTTTTTAAAGAGTGTATTCCGTTGTTCACTGACGGTTTCTCTTGTGGAAATTACTCTTTTAACCCCTATTCTTTCTCTAACTGCTTCTGTGATTTCGTATAAATGGGGATTCATGGGATTTTGGCTTTTCTTCTTTTTCGCACAATTCCATCTTTTTTTCTAATCATGGCTGATAAAGTTCATAATCAGTTGTAACTCATCAATCTGGGCATCCAGGATGAATCAATTTTAGTGTCTGACGAACTATGCGAAGAGGCACTTCAAGAAACTCAATTTTCCATTGTTGGAAAACCTGTCAATCCAGCAAAGCATAATCTCAGGGCCATAGTCTCCGCATTGCCATGACTTTGGGGTAGTGGTGAAGATGTCTCTGGATATGTCATGGAGGATAAAAGGGTTCAATTTATCTTCCCTACTGAAGATGCTATGCTTTTGGTCTTACGCTTGGGCCCTTAGTCCTTTAATGATTGGATGTGTTTGCTTTAACGATGGTCTCCAACATGACTGATAAAGATATGTGCCATATCCCATTCTGGATTCAAATCCATGGAATACCATTGAAATATTTAACTCCTAGAATGGTTTGACACATTGGACCCAAATTGGACAGATTTGTGGAAATTGACTTTGATGGTGATGGCAGACAACTTGTCAATTACGTCCGAGTCCGGGTTCTCTGGCGAGTTGAGGACCCTTTGCGCTTCTAGCGTATCTTTCACTTTGGCCAGGAAATTGTTTTGCTTATGTTTCAGTATGAGAAACTTCATCATTTCTGTCTTGTTTGTGGCCTTATGTCCCATGATGCTGGTGACTATTCTCTCGCGCCAGCACCGCCTTCAGACCATGAGGATGATGGTCTTGATGATCATGATGAAGCATGAGACGATTCCTCATTTGAGGATCCCCCTGTTGAACCAAATCTGAATGCGCCTACGATGTACGAGCCTACTATTGATCGGTCTTCCTCTTCAACACCATCAAAGAAACGTAAGGCTGATGCAGAACCAATCCCATCATCACTCCATGCTACTTACTTCTCTGAACTTATAAATTCTGCTATAAATGAGGAGAACTCAACAAATTGTCCTGAATAAACGCATCCGGGGTGAAGCAGTGGAAAACCGAGTTAGGGTTGCTCAGTCTTCCGGGTCTATTCTAATAAAATTTCCAAATGGTGACGGTTTGGTGGGCCATAAGCCACCGGGTTCGGGATAAATACATCATTTTGGAACTGCCGGGGTTTAAAGGGTTCCCTGGTAGTTCGACGCCTAAAGGACATTAACTCTTGATTTGCACCGGACATACTCTTTCTTATTGAAACATTGAATGATGATGACACTATTCGTGATGTTGTTGTACAAGTTGGGTTTTCTAATTCACAATGTGTAACACTTGTACATATGGGGATTTAGCATTGTTTTGGCATTCATATGTTTCTATCATTTTTAATTCTATAAGTGAACGTGTAATTGATGTTATCAATAAAGATAATTTCTCTTATTATTGCTCTTTTCTCTATGGACATCCAAAGCTTGAATACCTCCATATTTTTGGGAACGATTACAAAGAATTGGAACTAATCGGTCAGGACCATGGCTCATGTGCGAAGATTTTAACGAGATTCTTAACCCAAATGAGAAAAAGGGAGACCGCACTCAGAACCCCCGATCTTATACAGATTTCAGGACTATGGTCCAAATTTTTGGAGTTACATATTTACCTTTCACTGGTAATAACGTGACTTAGGTTGGCAAACAATACTCACACATTGTGGAGAGTTGGTTAGACCGTGCAATGGAAAATAAGGAATGGAAAGCTGCTTTCCTGGCATCAGAGGTTGAATATCTTGATCTGGTTGAGTCGGTTGATCGACTGACTATTATTAAATTACGTGTTGCATTAGATACAGGGAAATGTATTTTTTATTTGATTCAGGACTCTGTTTTGATCCTGATGTTGAACAAATTGTCAGATCCAGTTGGGCAATGTCTCCGGGTAGTACTCTCTCAGATCGCATTAGTGTTTGTCGCATAAATACTGCTAAATGGAAGACTGGAAAAAATTTGAACTGTGCATTTCTAAATCAAAGAATTATAGATAGCCATTGAAGATGGCCTGCGTAATACTAAAATACCAGCTTCAACCATAGCTGATTTAAGACGCCAGTTGGTTAATGAGTACCGCTAAGAAGAAAGATACTGTGGCAGAGTCTCGTGTTAGCTGCTTACGAAGTGGAGACCGGAATACCCATTTTTCATGCCATTACTAAGAACCGCATTTCTAAAAACAAGATGGTTTCTCTAAGAACAAAGGATGGTACTTTGATTCACGGAAATAATGCAATGGCTCTGGAGGCTTCCAAATATTTTATGGAATCATTTCAAAGCGGATCGACCACTAATTTTGAAACAGTCTCTGTACTTCAACCAGTTGTTACTTCTGAGATGAATACTACGCTGCTTCGACCTGTCTCGTTTGATGAGATTAAAGATGCAGTTTTTTCAATTGGTGGTACCAAAACCCCGGGACCTGACGAATTTACAACGTCTTTTTATCATTGCTATTATGATATAATTGGTCCTTCAGTTGTGACTGAAGTCCAACACCAGACAAGTCTTCTCCCTAATATGATGAATCATACTAACCTATGTTTGATACCAAAGATGAATCAAGCGGCGATGCTTAAGGATTACCGCCCAATTGGCTTATGAAATGTCTCATATAAAATCATTCCGAAGATTTTAGTAGGGCGACTTAAACCTATAATTGGTTCTTTAATTTTGGATAACCAGGCTGCGTTTACCCCAGGGAGATATATCACGGATAATGTGCTTCTTGCTCATGAAGTTTTTCATGCGTTGAAATCTCGTGGCAGATGTGCCCAACAATATATGGTTGTCAAAGCTGATATTAGCAAAGCATACAACCGGCTCGAATGTGACTTCCTTGAAGCAGGTTTACGGCGCAAAGGATTCCATCACCAACAGATATAGTAAATAATGGTGTGTACGCTCCATCTCTTTTTCAGTGTTGATTAATGGTAGCCCATACTCTTATTTTCAAGCCCAACGTGGACTCCGACAAGGCTACTCGTAAAGTGCACTGGTTTACTTGGTCTAAATTGGCTCAATCTAAATTCCACAGAGGACTTGGTTTCTGTGATCTGTCTCATTTCAATATAGATCTGCTCGAAGGACAAGGTTGGAAGCTTCTGACGAGACCTAACTGTCTTCTTCATCGTGTCTTGCGCCATCGATATTTCCGTCGTGGTGACTTTCTTCAAGCATCAATGGGGAGTAATCCTTCCTATGGATGGCAATCATTATTATTCAGACGTAAACTATTACTCTCTGGTTTAGGCCGAAGGATTGGGAATGGGTGTGATACGAACTTAGGGAACTCCCTTTGGTTACCAGAGACACCATCACAGGCTCCCTCTTTACTGTCTCATCAATTTGTATCAATGCCAGTCTCGTGTCTGATTGATGGTCCAAATGGCCAATGGAATAAGGCAGCTTTGTGGGACTTTGTTCACCAAAGCGATCATTATCTAATCCGTAAATTTTATTTGATAAAACTTAATACTTCATATTCTTACTATTGGAGGTTTAGCCGAGATGGAGCTTTTTCAGTGAAAGGAGCTTATCATCTGTCTACCCAATTGTCTATTTCTACGTCATCTACGCACTCACAAGTACCGATCATGACATATTTAGCACATGCTATATGGAAGGCCAATATTCCTCCGAAATTGCAACACTTATTATGGCAATTAGGGTCTCATAGTTTACCAACTTTAGATATTTTATTACATCGTCATGTCGCGGCTAATTTTTACTGTTCTCGATGTTGTACGTAGGCTGAAACGGCTATACATATGTTATGCTCCTGCCCTTATGCATAGCGTGTTTGGCTTCTTGCGGGCTGTCCATCATCTCTGTTTATGCAGCACCTGAATACTAATAAATTGTTCTTACGTATTTTACAACATCTACAGACAAGTTCTGAGCACAATCATTATAAGTATCTTCTTATATGGATTCTCTGGAGGCTATGAAAATCAAGAAATGAGTTACTCTTTAATAAGAAATAGTTAACCATTTTCAATACATGTTCTTGGGCAAAGTATGATGTTGTAGAGTGGATTCACTGTCTCACTGATCACTCTAAGGAACAACGATCATCAACACCTCTAACTCCTCCTCACTGGATTCCTCCGTCTCAAGCTATGTAATTATGATGTTTCCCATATTGACGGAAATCGGGTTTCTGGTATGGGTTGGGTAATTCGTGACCATCTCGAACATGTGCTTCATTGTGGAATGGGTAAATTTGAAGACCGTATCCTAGTTGAGGAAGCGGAACTTAATGCTCTCATCTGAGAAATTCAATGTTCATGGGGTCTTGACTATCGTTCTGTTATTTTTGCTGGAGATAATCATATCATTCATACTGCTTTACTTTATAACAAGCTGAATCTTAGGCTGAAGTTCCTTAAGGATGAAGGTGCACAATGGAAATCATTATTTACAGCTATTACTTTCCAACATATTAACCGCTCTACCAATGCTTGTGCGGATTTGCTGGCTCGAGAAGTAATTGTTATGTCTGACCTTTTTCATTTGTATGATTACTGTCCTATGTTTTTAAGAGATGTTGTAAGTGTCGATGCTTCATTAATATAATTTAATGTTTGACGAAAAAAAAATAGTGCGTATGTTGTATTATTCTCTCGTTTGAGGTGCAATGCATACTGCCATGTTAAGCTCTTTGATAATCTTCTGCCTTAAATATAGATTATCATCGATGATCTATAACCCTTAAACCTCACATTTTTGGGGATAGTCCAAAGCATTTAATTTAGTACGACAATTTTGAATGGCCACATATAACAACTTTCACTTAAATCAAAAGATTAAAAAAAGAAAAAAAATCAAAATATAAACAAGCTCCTAATCATGGTGCCCACCAAAAACAGATTATATAATATTATAAAAATAAAAACAAAACATATCATATGGGTTTCATATAGATACATTGAATTACACCCATTTTTTTCTTCAATAATTTTCAAAAAATTCTCATTACGTATTTACTTATTATAAAAAAAAATATCAGCAGCCACTTCCTTTGCGAAAATTTGTATGGTTGCTACTACTTCTTGTTGGTTAGTGCTGCATGGTGACCCACTAATTATTCCAGTTCGCCAAATCAAAGGCATGAATATTAGTCTATTACCTAGGGGACAACTATTGTAGATATATTCTACATCAAAAGAGATACTCTTTTTTTTAAAAAAATAAGTGTTGATATTTTCAAATACAAGAGTAAATTTGAAATTTAATAGAAAAAATTCCATAAAATATCACAAAAATTAAATTTTATAAAAATATAACGAATACTCTCAAACAGATACGTTTCTAGACGTTGGTTTTACTGGGTCCACATTTCTTAAATTAGTAAAAGTATGGGAATATATATTTAATTTTAAAAATATATAATTAATTTTAGCTGAAATTATATTAATTTTTTAAATTGCACGGGTGCACGTGCACCCCTTTGGGTTCATGTAGATTTGCCCATGTTCCCAAACAATCTAAAATATCATTAAATTATTTTTCTTCATAAATTTTATAAACATAAAAGTAAAATTTTAAGGGTTTATGATATTAATTTTTGAGTTTAGATATACTTATTAGAGTTTTGGGGTTTAGTTTTGAATGGAGTAAGATTTAATTTTTGAGTGTATGGTTTAAATTTAAGGGTTTAAAACAAATATAAATTTGTAGTATTTTTGGAATAATTTTTTGTATGATATTTTTTGAAAAATTAAAAGTATAATATTTTTAGAATATACTTATTTTTGAAAATCTCATACTACAATAAAAAAAAAAAAAAAAAATATATATATATATATATATATATATATTTTTAAAAANAAACCTTTAATATGAAATGGAAAGAATAATAATTTATTCGTTCAATCCAACTAAGTTAGTTTCATTCACTGTTAATATTAGAATCGTTTATTACAAGGAAATTAGGATATATAGATGATACAAATTGTAAGAACGAGAATATGAGCACACAAGAGATTTAAC
>OVBE01000798.1:0-43853 GCA_900406425.1 Iberis pinnata
CCAGTAATTCGCGCTATCGTGGAGTGCTATCAATACTACTTTTTCTTGTAGTGTATCAAATGCTCGGAAAATATTTTGTCTCCGCGGTGCTTTCTTTGGTTCCACCGATACACCCTCCACCTCTATTTCTTTTAGTGGACATACATGGTCAATCAGAGGGTAAATACATGTTTTCATGGTTCAGGTTATGAGCAAGAAATGTACTTCATCCATGTCCATCCCCTTAATTAGGTCATGAGTAAGAAATGTACTTACTACTTCTGATGGAATTTGTGGGCCACCAATCTTAGCTTCCTCATCCGCTTCATCAGCCTGAGAGCAAGTGAAATTTATTAGATGATATGTTATTTATTAGTAAGAGTCCCTACTAATAATTCGATGAAACTGCTAATATTTCGTCCGGCCAGTAGACATATGTCCACCATGGGATGTCCAAAACGTATTTGTACATACCTCCTCTGATGTTCCCTTGTCCTCTGCATCTTCTTCGTCCATTTCATCATCCGATTTGGAGCCATCAGACTGAGAGGGCAAAACACCATCAACAACATTATGCATTCCCATGGTCCATGGTAGCAAACCAATTTGAAAAGTTAGATTTAATTGAAAAGTCTTTCTAACCAATTCAACTACTCATGGGATATGTTGGCCAGTAGACACCTTCTTTTGTACCACACCCACACCATCCAGCTTGTCTTTATCTTCACTTGATGCTTCCTCGTGGACAACCGCTTGTTTTTCTTTACCCTTATTCTCGTCCACAGCTACACCCTCCACCTCTATTTCTTTTAGTGGACATACCTGGTCAATCAGAGGGTAAACACATGTTTTCATGGTTCAGGTTATGAGCAAGAAATGTACTTCATCCATGTCCATCCCCTTAATTAGGTCATGAGTAAGAAATGTACTTACTACTTCTGATGGAATTTGTGGGCCACCAATCTGAGCTTCCTCATCCGCTTCATCAGCCTGAGAGCAAGTGAAATTTATTAGATGATATGCTATTTACTAATAAGAGTCCCTACTAATAATTCGATGAAATTGCTAATATTTCGTCCGGCCAGTAGACATATGTCCACCATGGGATGTCCAAAACGTATTTGTAGATACCTCCTATGTTGTTCCCTTGTCCTCTGCATCTTCTTCGTCCATTTCAACATCCGATTCGGAGCCATCAGACTGAGAGGGCAAAACACCATCAACAACATTATGCATTCCCATGGTCCATGGTAGCAAACCAATCTGAAAAGTTAGATTTAATTGAAAAGTCTTTCTAACCAATTCAACTACTCCTGGGATATGTTGGCCAGTAGACACCTTCTTTTGTACCACACCCACACCATCCAGCTTGTCTTTATCTTCACCTGATGCTTCCTCATGGACAACCGTCTTGTTTTGTTACCCTTATTCTCGTCCACAGCTTTGTCCTGTACATACCAAAACTGTTATGGGGAACAAAAACTATATAAACAATGTCCATCATGCGGGACGATGAATTAACTTACTTCACTTTGGTCCATGTTTTTTCCCTCTGTGCACACCATCCCCTTAGCTTGCTCATCTTGTCCTTCGTTGTATAGTATGTCCATAAGTATCTGTTGTGTCTGGTTGGACTGCACCAGAAAATTTCCAAAACCAAATGATTTAGTTACATTGAATATAAAAAATTGAACCGAAAACCCCCCATGACATTACCTATAGTCCACCCCCCTGTAATAACGCTTCACTCTCTTTATAGAGAGCCTCATTACTTAAAATCCTATGCATCTTGGGATAGGTAACTACCGGGGGAGCAATATTCTTGGGCAGGTCCTCGCGTACACTGTTGTCTTTACCGGTATCTTCCTTGGTCATAACCTACAAAATGTAAAAAACTTTGGTTACAAAACAGAGTTGTGAAGACGTCTACACAACGACCCATTGTTTTATATATGGACTTAAACCTGCTCCACAACATCTCCATCTGTTGTTCTGGGTCCGTCATTTACAACCTGTGTTGGAACTACGTGTTGCCTCGACTCTGAGACGCCTACATCTTCTTGTCCAAACTCTAAGCTCTTGCAAGCGCTTGAAGACTTATCCACCATGCCAAACATAGACAATATTTTCTTATTAAACAGTTTGAAATTAAGGTGCTAAAGTAATGAATGTTCAGCATATAACAAACCTTATGGTCAGATGGTCTCAGTTTTTGAGAGATATTTTCAGTAGACATGACATGTCTTTCGTCCAAGATACCCGGCGGCTGCGGTGTCATTATGTCCACCTAATTACAATAATGGTTCCCCGCGTCAGTAGTGTACAAACGTTTCGGTAGTATTACACAGCAATATGTGCAATTAAATTCTAACATCCTCATGTAGTTCTGTTAGTACGTCTAACACCCCCAGATACTCACCGAAATCCGTCTTCTCTTCACTAACAAAAGGACGGTCATCCCCCTGGCTTTTAGGGGTACTGTCCTCTTGGATTGTAAAATGTTTGCTTAACGGAAGCACGGGTGTATTTGACATAACCACATTTTCCTCACCAATGAACTTCCCACCCCTCCGCATCTCACTGATAATCTCGTCCATTATCTCATTTTTCATCCTCACCTTTTCTCGCTCAATGTGAGCAGCAATGTTTTCAGACTGTTGCGCAATAATATGCTCCCGTAACTGAGCAACAATCTTCTCCAAATTATCAGAAAACATTTTGTCCACGTGACTGTAGACATCTTCAAGATGAAATTCCTCTTCCTCATCCACCCCAAAACCACTTTATTTTCCTTCTCATCTACTTGTTATAGGCTTTGATTCTTATAATTTTTCTTTGGGTCCTCCTTCTTCTCAATTACAACAATCGGGGGAAAGTCAGTAGACCCGCCAATCCCCATGTTCTTCTCAAATTTGACCCCTTCTGCAATTAGACTCTCCATGTAGTCAGCCGACGGGTCCTCTAGCTCATCCATCCAATAGTCATTCACTTCCGTGTATTTGTGGTCATCCGCCATAAGTAGAGGTGTCACATACATCTGTTTAACGAGGAAAACGATTAAACGTGTTAAATAAACACTAGATATAACTGCAAAATGGACTATACTCCATCTCATGGACATTACTTTGTCACAACCATAAGTAACCTGATGGACTTGAATAAATCTCATGGACATAGTTTGTCACAACCATAAGTAACCTGATGGACAAACTAGATAATGCTACTACTTGATGGACTAGAATATAACTGCAGATGGACTAGACTAAATTTCATGGATATTAGTTTGTCAGAACCATAAGTACCCTGATGGACTAGAATAAATCTCGTGGACATTAGTTTGTCACAACCATAATTAACCTGATGGACAAACTAAATAATGTTACTACTTGATGGACTAGAATATAACTGCAGATGGACTAGACTAAATCTCATGGATATTAGTTTGTCAGAACCATAAGTAACCTGATGGACTACAATAAATCTCACAGACATTTGTTTGTCAAAACCATAAGTAACCTGATGGACAAACTAAATAATGCTACTACTTACCATTGAAGAGTTCTCCAGTTGCAGAATGTTGGAGTTATGGAATGTCCTACACGCTGGCAAGCTCATGATAGATTCATGGGTGAAATCATGGTCCCCATCCTCAGGTGGCGGTAGAATCTTAATTAACTGCGGTATAGCCGCAAAGAAGAACACTTGGAGCCCAATAGTGAATCCGTGCGTAGCCGTATGAGACCCATTAAGCTTTGATCGTAGACAGTTTTCGTCCTTGCATTGCCTACCCACTTCAATCATCTCAATGGTGAGCAGGAATGATTCACGACCACATGGATACTTCTTAAAAGCTTAGATATCTTTCAACATCTCCACAATTCTGTTGGTGGCTCTCACAAGATTGGTCTTACACAACAGAATACCTTCCACAATCACGAGATATGCAAGTCGGATTCTTCGCCATGCCGACATTCTTCTAGCGGCAGGCAAGTTCTTGTCATTTTTCAGCATGGCGACAATGTCCTTTATCAATACACTATGTTCCTTGCTACCTAATAGCTTGTTCCAATATGGATGTTTAGGATCTTCAGGAGTTTCAAGCCTCTGTAATACAAACTTCTCGGGATATGGCCCGCAAGGCAGGCCAGTTGTTATACCAAATTCACATGGTGATAGACAGAATGGATGTCCACCAAAGACAAACCATACCTCGTACCTCCTAGTTGTTACCAGAGATCGGCATAACATCTGATGTACAAGTCTGCCCGACAATGAAGCAATCCGCACAGGTATGTTTAGAAGAGGCCCAAATACCAAAGATTTAAGTTTTTCTAATTTTGCGGTTCCTTCAAGAGCGTTGAGGAGATCCAAGAGATATTCCGGCTTGGATTATGAGTTGATCCGTCCACCGGGGGAGGGTTATCGGTTAACCGCGTAGAGCTTGCGCGGTAGTCGGGTTGGATCCACTATAATTTCTTGAGCGGTAGACGAATCTTTGGGTTCCTCATGGACAACCTCTTTTGCTCTTCTTTTTGGCCCACCAAACTTACGGTGGACCGGATCTGATTTTGGGATTGAAGCCCTCGCTTCTGTGGACGAACCAGGCAAGTTTGGGTGGACAGGATCTGAAATTGTTTGCCTTTTGGTCGTCTGTGTTCCGTCTTTTCCATGGTCGATGAGGGTTTCACTCCTCTGCGAAACTTCTTTTGTACTCTTCGCATGGACAGGATTCTTAGTGTTGGATCCTGTATTGTCCACAGGATTTGTCGATGTATATTTCACTGCCACACCGGCGTTTACACCCGATTTACCGGCGATTTGTAAGAGTGCAGATTTAGCGGTTGATTTCGAGGGTTTCTTTCTGGGTTCACCCTTATTGTCTGGAACAGTACGTTTAGCGGCGAGAACTGTTTCTTGACCGGTATATTTTGTTATATCCGCCAGTTTCTTAAGCGTCGGGCTCCGCCGTTGACCCTTTTCAGAATTCATTTCTCTTAGATCTTTTTTTGTGCAACGGTTGGTTCGGCGGTTACTTTGTCGGCTATTTGCTCTTGAACCTTTGGGATGTTCGTGTCGTCGTCATTTCGTCGGACATGCTTTAATCGGCAACGCTGTGAAATCGTCGTTGGGAGTTTTAGCGAAATCAAAGAATTTTTTTTTTTACGAAATCGAAAGAGAAAAAAGAACAGTTGAAGGAAGAATGATATTTTTGCATTTAATGCAAAGTGAAGTGAGTTTATATTTTTAAAAAATATTGTCGAAGAAAAGGGAGAAATGTTATTCTGACATTAATTAGAAAGTGCAGCGTGTGTCAGATGGATAAGAAAGTAAAATTACAAAAAGCATTTTATGGCATATTTTGCAAAAACAAATTCAATAGGACATTTTCCATAATGAGCTGGCATAATATGACACTGGATATAATTTTCTCTTTTAGTTATATGTCATATTGTTCTTACATTTTTGTATAACAAAAAAGAAAAAGTTCCCAAAAGTTTTACATTAAAACCAAGAAAAAGAGCCAAGTGGGAAAAGCTTCATAAAAGAAATAAGTCGGCTACCACCTTTTTCTTTTTTCCATGTCGGCGTCTCCATGGTTTTGTAGACTTTCTTATCTTTTTCACTTGCTGTTAACCTTCGGAATATTCCTTCGCTCCAAAGGTTTACTTTTAGTTAATCAGTTTCGATCCCTCTTCAGCTGACCAACACGTGTTCATCTTCTTAGATCGTGCGGCTCCGAAGTTCTCTTTTCCTGTTAACCTCCGGAATATTCCTTTTCTGTTTTCATCGCGATCACCCAAGATTCTGTATCCATCAAGCTCCTAAATCCATCCATTCTCCATGCCTTACTCGGAGCATCTATCTCTTGACAAGCTGTGTATTTTAGAAGAAGAAGAAGATGTCCCTTTCAAGATGCCGAACCTACCAGAGTTCTGTTCATCTCAACAAAAACACCCTCAGCATCATCGGGAAAGTCTTGAACCCTCGAGCTCACAAGATGGCAGATCTAATTCATGATATGCCTCGAAAATGGCAAAAACCAAACCGAATGAGGGGGATTGCTCTGTCCAATGAAAGATTCCAGTTTATTTTCAATAACGAACACGGCCTTCTCGAAGTTCTAGCCAAAGGAGTTCAAACGCACAATGAATGGACACTTGCAATCGAGCGCTGGCAAGAATCACCTCCTCCTGACTATTTGAATTTCATAACATCCCAGTGAATTATTACACTGTACAGTCAATCACCGCCTTAGCTGATATAGTGGGTCAAGTTAAGGAAGTTATTTTGGATACCTCTAAACACCAAAGCCAAGACTATGTACGCGTGCTAGTCACATTTGATGTATCTAAGCCCCTAAGAAGATCCAAAGTAGTTGAACTGCCAAATGGAGAACAAACTAAGGTGTTCTTCGACTATGAAAAGATCCAAAGGAGATGCTATGCCTGCCAAAGGCTAACTCATGATGCAACCAATTGTCCATACCGACTTCAAGCTTCCCAGGACAGATCCACATCCTCTGCATCTTCAACTAATCCTCCCAAATCTATCATGGACCCCTCAGATCCTCTGTTTGGAGTTCTCAATGACAACCAGGTTGGTTGTAACCCTCAAACTGGTAGGCCGAGAATTGCTGAAGCGGTTCTTGAAGAAATAAGGAAGTACTTAATTTCCCCCCTGGGGAAAGATATATCCATCAAGATTGCCATAATCAAACAATCGGTTAGAGAAGCAGAGCAGGACCCGATTGCTCAAAAAGCAGCACTCAGTCTTGAGCAAAGACCCAGGATCTCTCAGAACCTATCGAAAGGAAAAGGTATCATATATGAATATGATAGTGCTTCCAACAATGTCTCTCTCCTCACAAATAAAGGAAGTGAACCAAAGGTGATGGACTCTGCCATTCGGGCTGGCTCTGCCCCCATTATTGGAGCATATCATCATGACTCTGATATATCATCTTCCCCCAATGTTCACCAGCAAGAGTTCATCTTGCCCTTCACATTTAGTTCTACGGTTAAAGGAACAGCATCTGGTGTAGCTGGCTCCTCCGGGACTAAATCTAAATCTCACAAGCATAGAAAAAGACCATCCAAGTTTGTGAGAAAATCACAATCAGAAACCAACAAGCTGGACATCCAAGTGGGGCTCAAAGCTGGCAGTCTAGTTGGATCATTGGAAAAGAGAAAACAAGAGGTGCCTCAAGACAAAGCAAAGAAGAAGGCAAAACTAAACCCTGATAAGGCAGACCCCTCTAAGGGGCTGCCTGACATTTAATGTCACTCATGTCATGGAATTGCCAAGGCTTGGGCTCTCATCAAGACTTGGTAATTCCTAGACTCAGGGAGTTTAGGAAATCCTTCTTCCCTGAAATCCTTTTTTTGATGGAAACCAAGCAGAAGAGGAATGCTCTGGTGGACATGCAGGCTTGGCTAGGATATGAGAGAGTTTTCACAGTAGACCCTATAGGTCTAGGTGGTGGCCTAGCCATTTTTTGGAAAGCCTCTGTCTCTATAAATGTTTTGTCTTTTTGTAAGAACTTGATTGATCTGCAAGTTTCTTTTGGGAATGCTGTGTTTTTTGTTTCATGTGTGTATGTCCACCCTGTCCAGAGCCACAGGCACCTCATCTGGGAAAAACTCATTAGGCTAGGTATTAATAGATCATCCCCATGGTGTATGCTCGGGGATTTCAATGAAATCCGTAATAATGATGAAAAGATTGGAGGCCCTAGTAGAAGCCTTAAATCCTTTGAAGACTTCAATGTTATGCTGCAAGTTTGTAATATGGAGGAACTGCCATCTAATGGCAATAGCTTCACTTGGGGGGGATGGAGACATAAAAAGTGGATCCAGAGCAAACTGGACAGATGCTTTACCAACAGAGCTTGGCTCAATTTATTCCCTGAAGCTAATCAAAACTTCCTGCCCAAGGAAGGATCTGACCACAGACCTGTCCTAGTCAACCTCCTGTCTAACCAAGGCTCTATCAGAGGAAGATTTAAATTTGACAGTAGGCTAACAAAAAAACCTGAAGTCTTACAAGTAGTTCAACAAGTCTGGGACTCACCTCAATCATCTATTCAAATCCCTATCTCTGAAAGAATAAGGAGGACTAAGAGAGCTCTGTGCTCATGGAAAAGGGCCAATCTATCTAATTCAGCCTCAAAAATCAGTGCCCTTCAAGTCCAGTTAGACCAGGCTGAATCTGAATTCATTCCATCTCAACAAACCATCTACGATCTTAAACTGCAGCTCAAACTAGCATACAAATAAGAAGAGTCTTATTGGAGCCAAAAATCTAGGGAGAAATGGCTGAAAGAAGGGGATAACAACACCAAATTCTTCCATGCTTCTGTTAAGGATCAAAGAGCTAAGAAAAGACTAGAGAAGCTAGTTGACTCAAATGGAATTGAAAACTTTTCAGAAGCGTCTAAAGGTCAAATTGCAGCAGACTACTTCTCCAAGCTGTTTACTTCTTCATCTCCATCTCTGTCATTGGTGGACTTCTCCTCCTTCCCATCAAAAGTATCCCCTGATCTGAACGCAGCTCTTACTCAGCCTATTTCTAAAGACGAAATTAAGTCAGCAGCCTTCTCAATAAGCCCCTCTTCAGCCCCAGGGGCAGATGGCTTAACTGCTCACTTTTACCAGGCTTATTGGGGGGTAGTGGGTGATCAAGTCACAACTGCAGTTCAACAGGTTTTTATCTCCAACTCCATCCCTGCAGAATGGACATACACCCTTCTGTGCCTAATTCCCAAAAAAGAAGCAGCCTCTTCCATGGCAGACCTTAGACCTATCAGCCTCTGCACAGTCATCTACAAGATAGTTGCTAAGGTCTTGGTGGCAAGGTTAAAACTTGTTCTTCCTTCCCTCATATCACCTACTCAATCTGCTTTTGTGTCTGAAAGGCTGATATCAGACAATATCTTAATTGCACATGAGTTTAACCATGCCCTCCAAGTGCACCAAGACTTATCATTCTCAGGTTTAGCCATTAAGACAGATATGTCTAAGGCTTATGACAGACTCGAGTGGCCTTTCCTAGAACTGATCATGACAGTAATGGGTTTTAATAACACTTGGATCACCTGGATAATGATGTGTATCTCCACCCCAACCTTCTCAGTCTTGATCAATGATCAGCCTTATGGACTGATATCTCCTTCAAGGGGCTTGAGACAAGGTGACCCCATCTCACCTTTCCTCTTCATCATCTGTACGGAAGGTCTAATCTTCTTGTTAGACCAAGCAGCCAGAGCAAATAAGATCAAGGGCCTCAAACTTTCTCCACAAGGAATAGCTATCCATCATCTACTCTTTGCAGATGATAGCTTATTCCTCTGTGAAGCCCAAAATGCTCAGGTGCAGGAACTATTTAGGATCTTAGAAAGCTATGCTCAAATTTCTGGCCAAGTCATTAACCACTCCAAATCAGCCATCACATTTGGGAGTAAGATAGAAACATCTCTGAAACAGACAATCAAGCAAACATCTGGTATCCACAATGAAGGAGGCTCAGGGATCTACCTGGGACTTCCAGAATATTTCAGTGGCTCCAAGATCCAAATCCTCTCCTACCTTCATGAAAACATGACCAAAAGATTCTCATCTTGGTTTGCTAGAACCCTCTCACAAGGTGGGAAAGAAGTCCTCCTGAAATCAGTAGCAATGGCCATGCCTACCTATGCTCTATCCTGTTTCAAACTACCTAAGTCCTCAGACAAGAAGATGACATCTGCCATGGCTAATTTCTGGTGGAATTCAATAGAAGGAAACCAAAAAATTCACTGGCAAAGCTGGGAAAAACTGTGTATCTCTAAGGGTCTAGGGGGTATGGGTTTTAAAGACATCCTCCTATTCAACCAGGCCCTCCTAGCCAAACAGGTCTGGAGACTTATTCAGTCCCCTCAAAGCCTTCTTAATCAGGTGCTGAAAAGTAGATATTATGATCATTCCCATATCTTGGACGCACCTGTGGCTAAGCGTCCCTCTTATGGTTGGAGGAGCCTTCTGTTTGGCAAGGAGCTGTTAACAAAAGGCCTCAGGAAGATGATAGGAAATGGTGCCTCATCCTTTGTGTGGACATCCCCTTGGATTTATGACACCCATATGAAATCTCCTCTGATAAAGAATCCAATCATCAATCTGGACCTCAGAGTCAGTGACTTGATTGATGTTCAATCTAAGAGCTGGAATGAAGAGAAGCTACAAGACTTATTCTACCAAGAGGACATTGATCTTATTCTGGCATTTAAACCAGTGCCATCCTCTGAGGACTTCTGGGTTTGGCAACACACCAAGAGTGGCAACTACTTAGTCAAATCAGGCTATTGGCTAGCATGTAACTATCACAAAAACGACCTGCTCCAACAGGCAGGATCCCAACCATCACTTAATGATATCAAAGCCCAAGTATGGAACCTCCAAACCCCCTCCAAGATCAAGATTTTTATCAGGAAATCTCTAAATCAAGCCATACCAGTAGCAGATCTAATCAATAAAAGAGGTGTACAGGTTGATAACACATGTCAAACCTGTGGTGAGGATGGGGAATCCCCTAACCATGTTATCTTCTCCTGCCATTTTGCTAGACAGATTTGGGCCCTAACAAACATCCCTTCCCCTCCTCAAGGCTTCCACAAATCATCTATTTTCGTCAACCTATACTACTTGATAGCTCTAAGGAAAAACTTCTCCCTCCTTGCCTCTCTCAGAAACCTTTTTCCCTGGGTCATTTGGTTTCTCTGGAAAAGAAGAAACAGCTTAATCTTTGAGGGCAGAACCTATAACAGTCAAGAATTCATCTCCAAGATCACCCTTGAGGCTGAAGTCTGGTTAAAAGCTCAAGAAATTACAATTCCTTCCCCCTTAGCTCCAACCTCAACCGCAACTCAATCCAATCCTTTGTGGATTCCACCTGCCCCAAATTGGCTTAAGTGCAATGTCAACTTCTCCTGGTCAAAACACCAGAGAGTGGGAGGTGCAGCATGGATATTGAGAGACTCAGAAGGCAGTGCCTGTCTTCATAGCAGAAGAGCCTTCCACAATGTCAAGACCAAGCTGGAAGGGGAAGTGCTTGCGGCTGGGTGGGCAATGGAGAGTATGGCACAGCTTAACTATGATAAGGTAGTCTTTGCTTTTAGCCCCAAAGATCTTATTGCGGCTGTTAATAGACCCCCTGACTGGCCCACCTTTAAAGCTCAATCTTCAGAGCTTCTGTCAAAGCTTAGTATTTTCTCAGATTGGTCGTGTGAAGTGGCGCATCCCCGGACGAACAAAGAAGCCACTTTTATCAGTAAAAGTGTGATTAAAGACGGTAGATTTCAATCTTATGTTGCCATGGGTTGTCCTGCTTGGGTTCTTCAAGCCATCTCTTCTGAGAGTGGCTTCAGTGTTCGTCGGGAAGTGAGGATGGCTTAGTGTAGTTCCTTTTGCTTCGATCCCTTTCCCTGTTTTCTCTGTTCTGGTGGTTTCCCCCTGTTTTCTCTGTTTTAGTTTCTGGTTTGGCAGTTATTTCTCTGCTTCTTTTGTATCTAAACCTGGCTATTGGGCCTTTCTTTATTTATTCTCCCTTGACAAAAAAAAAACAAAAAGAGAAAATTAATTCTCATGCCATAATATTTTATGACTTTATTCGCATTACCATATTGAGAAATTTTTTCGGTAAATGCCATATGTCACATCTAACCACATTACTATTCTACCATTTCATTACACTCAAACATATTTGTTTCGTAATGTTTAAAAAAGAAAAAATCAACCTTTTTTCTTGGTAACTGTTGCCAGTTACTGACACCAGTTTTTACTCATAATTATCTTCTTCGACAATTCTTTCCTCTCTCTCACCTCAATTTTTACTCCAAAATTTCATCTCATTTGCTTTTCACCATTAACTTTCACAGAACAAGTTTGTAAAATTTCTGAAATCTTGCAAGAATCACACTCGACCGTGGTAAAATATATGGCATCAAAAGCCGATAAGAAAGAACCTGTAATATAACCACCGGCACTTCAAAAACAACTGCCGACGAGGAAGCAACCGGTGATACAGCCTGTCGGACAACAAATACCATCTCGGAAACAACTTCAGAAAATAAAGAATCTGCCCCTGCCTCGAGTAACAATCCTGTGAACAGTGGTGGTCCTAATGAAACGGCGGTCGCCGGAAAAAATTGATTCCGAGAAAGAGAAACGTCGTCATCCCGGGAAAAAACCCTCCACTAGAGTCGTCTCCTCAACCGTAAGATAGAGTGATGGAACATCATCCGGCAAAGCCGGCGAACATAATTATGGCACTCAAATGGACCAAATGACAGCCAAAACGAAAAACCCTATATACCAACAGGTGTTCTTACAATCGGATCATGTTGCGAACAGAAACCGGGAGAAGAGGCCGGCCGACGTCTACAGAAACCCAAAAATGACGTCTACTAATGCACAACGTCCACTGTCAAGATGAAAACGAAACCAGATTTGGTCCACAGGGAAGGAGTTCGTACAAGTTCTGCAATGACGTCCACTAATCTAAAAGAAATGTCCACATCTGCATCGGGACCTAACCCATATCTGGTCCATAGTCGAAAAACTCAACCAGATGGACGAAATTATGAAAAAGGAAGTCAGGTCCACCTAGGGCAGCATAACTCGTCTCCCGCGGACGTAACAGAGAAAGCTATAACTGTGGATCCAGATCGCCTACCGCGGAGGCTTTACGCAATTGACAGGTATCCTACAGGCGGTAGAATAAACGCCTACTCTAAATCGGAGTATTTGCTTGATTTGGTTGAACCCCTCGAAGGTACAGATGATTTGACCCAATTCAAAGCTTATGCTTTTGGGTCATTGTTCTCCATCCTGGTTAGGATGGCATCATTGTCAGGCAAGTTAGTTCACCAGATGTTATGCCGGTCTTTGGTAACTGCCAGGAAATACGAGATGTGGTTTGTTTTCGCAGGACAACCATTTTTTCTATCTCTGCGCGAGTTTGGTATTGCAACAAGGCTGCCTTGTGGACCATATCCGGAGAAGGCAGTAATGGACAGACTTCAAAATCCTGAAGATCCGAAACATCCATACTGGAACAAGCTGATAGGTATTAAGAAAGAGAGTGTTCTTATAAAAGAAGTTGTGGAGTGGTTAAAAAAGGACAAGGAATTGGCTGCTGGTAGGAGAATGCCAGCATGGAGGAGAATACGGCTTGCTTTGTTAGTTATTGTGGAAGGTATTTTGTTATGCAAAACAAATCCTGTCAGAGCTTCAAACAGAGTTGTAGAGATGTTGAAGGATCTAGAAGGTTTTCTGGAGTATCCATGGGGTCGTGATTCTTTCCTTCTTACCATTGAGATGTTGAAAGTTGGTACACAATGCAAGGATGAGAAACGATTACGGGGGAAGCTGAATGGGTCACATACGGCTGCTCATGGTTTCACGGTTGGGCTGCAACTCTTTTTCTTTGCAGTTATACCATAATTAATGAAGATTTTGCCTAAACCGGAGGAAGGTGACCACGACTTCACTCATGAATCTATCATGAATTTGCCTGCTTGTAGGACTTTCCACAACGAGAACATATTACAACTGGAGAATATGTCCACGATAAGTTAAAACAATCAATAAATTACCCAATGAATAACAGTTCATTTTCTTTGTATGTCCACCATTATGTTTCATAATATTTTTTCGTAGTGGACTAATGGTGTGTAATTTTTCCACCTGTCCCTCTTCAGGCCCATGTCCCCCCTCTTCTCATTTCAGACGACCATACAAACACAGAAGTGAATGATTATTGGGTTGATGAGGTAGAGGATGAATCGGCTGACTGCATGGAAAGTTTGCTAGCTGAAGGTTTTAGATTCGAGAGGAATATGTGGTGCAACGAGTCCACTGAATTTGAATCGATTGTTGTGATTGATAAGTAAGAGGAGAAATCAAAATATGCAAATGCGCCAAGGAAGCAAAAGATGCAGGTCAAATCTGAGCTATACAAGGGTGCCACAAGTTGACATGAAGGCACAATTGTACGTCCACTTGGACCTCTGGGGCTTGAAGAGGCAGAGCTTATGCGTAAAGATGATGTATACAAACACGTACAGGAAATGCTGTCTGATAACTCGGGAAATTTCATGAACCAACTTTGGGAGAAGATACTTGAGGAACAAGCTGAAAACATTGATGTTCAAATTGAGAGAGAGAAGATCAGGATCAAGAATGAGATAATGGACGAGATCATTTATGAAATACGTAAGGGGTGTAAGTTTACGTATGAAGAAAAGGTTGAAGGGACAAATACTGATGTAATTCGGCTAAGCCGACATTTCACGTTTCATGAGCAGAGTACACCTCAGAGGCAAGACCAAGGGAGTCCTTTTGCTGAAGAAAACACAAACTTTGGCGGTTACCCAGGGGTGGAAAACGTAATTGCTGATATAGCAGACAATGTAAGTACTTAAATAACAACGTATTTGCATGATAGTTTGTGTTGCTCATGTATGAAACCAACTTGCACATATCTAACAAGTGATGATGTCCACGAATGCAACAGAGGATCAATGTCAATCAACAAAGCAGTATGTGGACAAGGTTTGTTGTATACTGAACCTTTGTAGATATCACAAGGTTTTTGTATTTTTGTATGAAAATAACTTGCATATATAAAACAGGCGATGATGTCCACAGATGAAATTGAGGATCAAGGTCAATCATCTGTAAAGTCAGTGGATAAGGTTTGTTGTAGACTAAATCTTGGTAGATATCACAACATAAGTTACATATAATTAATGTAAAAATTGTTAACTTTTTAGAAACCATCAGCATATAAGAGTTTAATATTTGGTGGACAAGAGGCAATCGAGGCTGACCCGATTCATGTAATTGTCCCAAATGAGGATGTGTTCTCCAAGGTATGTTCAAAACTAGAGATGCACCACTTATTTTGTTATGTATTTTGATTTTCTCTTTGTTGAATGGTTAGTATTAAATATCGTCCATCTGGTTGATTTATAAGTTACAACTGATGTGGAGTTTGGAAAACATCAAAACCAAGGTGAAAACACCACAACTGAACGGCCCCCTAATATTGCATCTCCGATCATTACTTGTCCTAAGCTGCATAGGATACAAAGTAATGAGGATCTATACAAACAAGGTCAACCTTTATTAATGAGGAGGGGATTATGGGTAACGTACCCGAGATTATTCTTTTTGTTGTGTATCAATTCAAGTTATTTACTGTTGCTTTTATGTTTCTCGTATTTATTTGTGCAGTCTGATCACACTAAGCAAAATCTTGTGGACATAGTTTACGGCGACGGAGGAAACCAAAAAGGTCATGGGATGGAGGTTGGTGATGAAAAAAGCAGGGAAGCAACGAAAGTAAGTGGTTTGACATATTTTAGGTAGGTGGACATATACGTATAACTCTGATTCCAAATGGACAATTATTGTTCAATATGCAGGGTGGACAAAATTATGTCGAAAGCTTGTTCGATGCCCCGCAGCGTCAGCCTATGGTTCGGGAACAGAGCAAAGGTTGTACTGGACAACTTTTCCCCGGAGTTGTTGATTTGGTAAGTATGCAGGTGGAACATTACCTTTTGTTTACAAAAGATTTTGTATCATCATTAAAATGGACCAGAACAGTAATACAATAACATGTATACTCCTCGTAGGGAGATGACTCTGGCTCCAAACATGATTCTATTGAGGAGATGGAAGAGGAGGAGGGACATGTTATTGGAGAATCTGGGGTCCACAAGATGAGTGAAATGGTAAGATGGACATATTCATTTCTTTGGTAAGTATTTTCCATTTAGTGTGTTGATCCAAACTTTATGATATCTTCTGTTACCGTCATTCCCAAGTTATCAACACAAAACGATATGGAGTTGGACGAGGGTGTTTGTGCCGATGAAGTACCAGTGGCTGGGAGCAAAAAGATGGTGGGAGTACTTGACCTGGTATGTCTCAAAAAGCTTTCCAATTGTCACGAACCCAATCTAACTTGTTACCTTCAGGGTGATGACTTAGAGTCGGAAAGTCAGTCGGTTGATTCAATGGATGACCAGGAGGATGAGGTTATTTCCCATCATGCTGAAGAGATCGCCGAGCAACACCTGCCCCATGAAATTGAAGAGCAATTGAAAGAGTAACCAAAAATTGTTCAGCAGGGTGAAGGGGTAAGAATTGGGCTATATAGACGTGTACGTACATTGTTTCAATAACTTAAACATAGACGTAACTTGAAAGACAAACCTAAACATAGAGTGGACATGGACCTATCAATAATCCATTTAAGTCCTTATAGACGTATGTAGTAATTGGTGATAGACATTCAGTATCACTATCTTACATTTTTTATTTTCATTCAGCAAAAACATGGTTGCTCGGAAGGTGACTCCAACTACCAAGCTGATGAGGCAATGAGGAGAGGCTTCAAGATGATCAGGTTTAGAATACACAAGAATTCATAAAAACATCGTTGTTTTAGTTATGTTTAGATAGAAATTTTTTTTTTTTGTAGGACGAACATGAAGAGATGGACGAGGTAGATGACAGTACAGCGGGTGAAGGAAACGTAAAACTATCTGCTAGTGAACGGACGGTAAGTAACATGGTATCGTTACACAACCTGTCTATTTCCCATTTGGGTCGTGGACTTACATATGTTTACGGTGGACAGGAATTGAAATCAGATTCAGGGGGATCTAACGGTGGAAAGGCCGAGGATTCGACTTCCAAAAAAAAGGGGGGGAATGTTGTTAAGGGAAAGGAAACGCCCGAGGAATCTTAGGGGCTCGAACACTCAAATGGTTGTGGGCAATAGTCCACATCACCCTTCCTTCGAGAGGATTGACTCAAATATTGAAAAGAAATTCATGAAGGAGCTGAAGTCATACAAAGAAAGGTACCAACTTCAAAATACTATAGTATTGAACATAGTGATTATTTTAATTACAATTTTTTATATCTTGTCCTCGTGTTTCTCTTCTAGTGAATACATAGTGGATGGACATGCTGTTGGGAAGGATTTTTTCACCGAGATTTACAAACCCCGAAACTGGGTGGATTCGAGCGTAAGTTTCATGGCAACACTCATAAAATGTTGATTCATTATTCACTCAAGTATCAATTGTTAACTGTCTAAATTTTAATTTTTCAGCATATCGATGCTCTTTTGAGTCTATTGTGAAGGAGACATGGTGATGTTTTTCTCGAGTAAAGGATTGCTATCATGGACACCTTTTTCACCCGAATTTTGTGTAACAACCACGCTGGTTTCAAGAAGTCTAAAAATCAGGGGTCATGGACGTGGACCAGCATGACAAGAAACTATGTCAAAGGTATCATCCCAAATCGATTCAACAAGCTTGCATGGTAAAATGATGTCGACACCTTGTACGCTCCGATGAACTGGGCCAGAAAACATTGGGTTGCATTGGTGATTGATCTCCTAACTGGGAGAATTATTATACTAGATCCATTGCACAATTCAACCGGTGACCGCAAGATCTAGACGCTCATGGACCCAATTTCAGACATGCTTTCAGCTACGGTTGATCAACTTGTACCCAAAGAGATATTTAAGATCTCGGCCCCATCTGTATTTATCTATGAGCACGAACGAGATGTTTCACAAAACATACGTACCGGAGATTGCCGGGTGTTTGCTATTAAGTTCATCGAGCTCCATACCCAAGGTGTCCCGTTGGTTGGTATTTTGAACAAGATGGCTGACAACATGCGCATGAACTATGCCTTTCAAGTCTATGAAAAATTCGTCAAGCCACTTAGCTTTTGATTTGTTGTTCTTTTGTATTTGCTTTCGTAAACTAAACTGCTTCCCAACTAGTAATACATATTTTGCTTAACTTATTTTATATAATTACTAAAACATATTTTTCCCAAACAATCCGTAGACGAATATCGTATCATGTCTACGTAGACACTATTGCACCTTGCACTTGTTCCGAATGCAACTTGTCCACATTGTTCACATTGTTCAAGTGGTTGACATGTTCCATCAGAAAATGTAGTTGGGTAGTTTAAAATTAAATGTCAATTAATGCCAATCAATACTTACACTTTGGTTGGTAGTTGGAAAAATTGATGGTTGGCATCCAATATATAGGAAGCCATGGTTTATTTCATGTTAGCACCATATGACTAATTCCTTTCAACTTCATGGATACTTTTCCGTTTTTCTCTCTACCCTATGACGTCAAACTCTCCATTGTTGTGTTACTTGGTAAGTCTAATTTCCAACACCTAGGTCCACTAATACGTAGCTGCAAAGATGGTTTAACAATAGCGTTCCATCCACATATTTTGAGAACGACATCCTTGCACGCTTTGGAAGAATCCCCACACCTTGCTGTTAGCCGGTCCAGGTACAACATTTTTCATTTCCCGTTGTTCACATGCTGGGAACAAAGTAGCATGTTACTTCGAGAGTTTACGTCTAGCAGGATGCAAAAGTGATGTTGATAATGCAATAGAGGTCCTAAATCTTTCCCATGTCCCCGTCAATTCTCCAAAAATCAACCTTCTAGGGTCTATCTTACTTTATTTCGATGGAAGAGTGAATTATGCAACCGGGAAGATGGTTAGATTTTTATGAACATCTCCATCACAGCAGGACAACTTACGCCTAGTAGAGAAAGTGATCCACGACTCTGGGAACATGGCTCCAATAGATTTGGAAAAAAAGACGTCCACCGCAAAGTCACTCATGAAATATATACCTAATAGCCGCGCTCCTCATTGTCCCCAATGCCCACCGCGTGGGAAATGCCCTAGATGCTTCTTACAGTCATGTGTTTTCAAGTTTTGGAGTAGGTATTATTTCGGCCACGCCATCTACGAACGTGGACATGAGATTTAGACAGCTCTAATACATTATGTCCATATTAAGTTCTTAATCCCCTGTTTAATTATATGTTATCGCTGAAAATATTGCATACAACATTTCCCTCCAGAATTGTATTATTTTCAAGATTCATATTATTTATGTCTATTACAAATTAACCTTTCAATTACTGATGGACACATCAGTTACCATGTACTTATGTACTTGTCCTTCACCTTCCTATGGACGTGGACGTGTACATTACATGTAGTCAGCTATATTACATTATCTCGACGTAGTACCGTCAACAAAGTCTACATCAAATTCGTAGTCCCTTGTTTAATGATATTTTGTCTCTGAATATTTTGCACACAACATTTTCTTGATTAGAAAGTTACCTGTCAATTACTGATGGACATATGAATAAATATTTAATTCTCCATCACCCAGATTTTTCCATTAGTAATTTATCGATCAGTAAATACAAATAATTAAACATACAAAAAACAAACTATGCCCACAATGTCCACGTCGCTTACACAATAGAATGAAAAGGTCACACACAACAAGTTCTAATAAAAAATCATACCCTATACCTGTTTTAAAGCATGTCATCCAAATTTTGATATACCCAAAACAAAAAAATAATATCATTGAAACGCTATAGCGGGTTTTTGCAACTCGCCCTATTGTGTCCGGGTAGGTTGCATGCTGTGCAGTTCCATGGACCTCGTTTCCCCCCCCCCCTGCGTATACCATATGTTAAAAAAAGTAAGTTTTCCCACCCCATACTCGTCCATTTCAAAAATAACACCAATAACTTACATAGTGTTCTCCTTGTGATGGTATTCGCACCGTCCTTGGCATGCCCGATCCCCTTTTTGTTCTTGGGGGATTTGTATGTTCATCCACCAAAGATATAGGCATTTCAACGTCTTTCTCTCAGTCGGGGGCATGATTATTTCTGTCGACAGATTCAACCACTCACTAATCATGTAACACTTCCCAACTAAAGTGTAGATGTCTATGTTTTTAATATCGACAGCTGCCAAAGCATGGCAACATGATACTAGTAACACAACATGGTAGATGTCTATGTTTGGTGATGCTCCAATAACTGCACAATCGGTAGCATCGTTTAGATATTCAACCAACATGTTTTCAATCTCATGAGTACATAATGTTTTCGCTTCCATTTCGTGCACAAAACCAACTCATCAACAATGTTCTAATAGATTCGACTATTTAGCAATAGGAAAATCTATGGCCCTTTGAAGAACTGCATTTAGGGACTCGCATATGTTGCTGCTCATCAGGTTGTACCTCATCCCCGTGAAGTAAGCAAGTGTCCAGTGAGCCAAACCAATATCTAACAAATATTCAGCACAGCTAGGGTTACGTTCTTGCACCTTTTCAAATCAATATCTGAAATCACCAACGGTGTAGGCCCTTGCCGCATTTGAAACCATTGTTACTAGACTTTCACACTTGAACCTATGTTTTAAATTTCTTTCTAGATTCACAATACATGCTTCATGTTTGGCTAGTTTATAAACATTCTTTAGTCCTACGTAGATGGCCTGGTGTCGGTCAGAAATGAAAACAAGATCTTCGGTATCATGGACAAATGTTCGCAACTGTGTAAAAAACCATGTCCACCGAGCAGTGTTTTCTCCATCAATTATACCAAATGCCAAGGGAAAAATCTGGTAATTTCCGTCCTGTCCGCTGGCTGCAACCAAACAACTTTTATATTTTCCTTTCGTTTGGGTCCCATCAATGCATACAACATTCTTTAAATGCTTGTATCCGGATACAAATGCGCCAAATGTCACCAATAAATACTTGAACAATTTCGGCCCACCCACGGTTGGTTGATCTATTTTAACCTTTGATATTGTACCCGGGTTTGTCGGAGTGAGTAAATGTAGATATTTACAAAGAAATTCATAGCTTTCTTCCTCACTCCCCCTACCTCTTTTCATAGCAATTTCCTTCGCATACCATGCTTTCATATATGATATTGTTACACTAAAATTTGTCAACACTATCTCCGACACTTCACATGCACGAGGTCTCACCTTGCCATGTGCATACCTAGCTTTCAGCAGCTCTCCAAGGATTTTTGCAGTTGCTTTCTTCCCGTATTTAGACCTTGCATTAACGTCACACGTATGACTTAATGTGACTGTCCTAACCTCCACACGTTCTGAGCCTTCGTTCATTGTTGTGTATACCTTCTAGTTACATTTTGTATCTGAATATACATATATTACCCTTTTCTTATCCAAAGCTTGCACCTTAAAGTTGAATAGTCGTTTTACTAAGTACATTGCGATGGCCTTATGCAGCTCATCTTTGTTTTTGAAAGACATACCAACATGAATTGCGTCCGCACCCTTTTTCAAACTCATATTTGCTTGGTCACTGTCAGCCCTCCTAACATTATCTCTGTTAGGTGGTGCATCACCTGCCATACCCATCAAACCCATTGCCCCTTCGTAAAAATCCACACCAAAAGCCGACTCCTCTGCATTACGTCCACCCACTCCACAAAACTTCTTCCTTGTAGACGAATTTTATCTAGGTCCACCATCTCCACACGTTTCATGTCCACTTCCATTACCTGATTGTCCACGTCCATCTTGTATGTTCTCGTCTGCCATGTTCGTGAGCTCTGGACCCCGACAGATACTTGGTTGAGGACTACCTACAACGACGAAGGCAATATTAGTGTACACACAAGTTCATATTAACATATAACAGTTATTTCACAAACCAGTACTTGGTTGTCCACTCCCAAAGGGTGAGCCCTGTTCATCCTCATTCACATTAGCATACACAACAGCATATGGATCCCAGTCTGGTGGATACTCTTTATCTATGTATTCTCACATGTAGTCAAAATCATAATTGGACGGTTCGTCCATGCTGTCATACCAACTCCCACCTTCAGTCTCACTCAAATCGTCACGCCCAACCTCTATGCTCTGGCTACTTGATACATGTTCCTTTCTAGGTCTCCTTCTCTTCTTACAAGTTTCAACCTCCAACAGATTAAATGTCGGACCGTGTTCCAACATAGACATATGCACGATATATCTACTAGCTCCGCCCATGTCCTTTTCCCTAACTCCCAACACTGAACTATGTGTACCTTTTACACTGACACACTCTCGGTGTCTAATTTCCAGCTCTTTCACTCTTTTAAGGAAGCTTTCATCTTCGTAAGTTCTTCCTAAATCAACATTGACATCTGCAATAACAGTATAATTTCCATGCAAATCTGGTTGGTAGCAAATGACCAACTCTTTCCCGGTCCTATCGCTGTTGTCTTTGTTTACTATGGACCTACCAGAATTTGGTTCATCCATATCAACTTGGTTACAAGGGTCACAGACTTCACAGTTCCCTTGCATGGACATACCACCCCTAGTCTGTATAGATAAAACGGGTAGATCTTTCCCAGTCGTGTTGCAGTTTTCTATGTTTAGTATTGACTTATGGGGGCGCTGTCCATCCCTCAATTCTAGGTCTGAAGGTTCACCTATTTTCGGTGGACACAAAACGGATGCCAAGCAATCACCATTTTCCTCGGGAACTGGTGGACATAAGCCGGAACCCTCTACCACCATATCGGTTGTTCTTATAGACATGTATAGATTTAGTCCATCCTTTCGTGATTGTGTTTGCCTGAACTTTTCTAAACTAGTGTCGCAGTCGACGGCCACCGGCGGCATCCTTGCTTGGGTGAAAACAACTTCCTCGCTCTGTTTCCAGTAGCTCAAACTAAACTTCACTCCATGTAGTTTGGAACCAAATTCTTCAATTATCTTCGCTTTCAAACTAGTGAAATCATCTTCTTTTTTAATTTGGAGACATTTTGCAAACATGTTTTTCTCGACTCGAAAATGCCACGCCCTTGTATCAAAGCACTCACACTTCTCAACAGTTACTAACACATTAATGTTCATAATTGATACGAGAATGTTAACCTACGTATAAAAAAAAACGCTTATTAGTTGCCAGCAAACTGAGGTTGTTACACCATGCCCATCCACCAGGTCTACCATCGTAAAGGCCCATTACATTATGTCCATTGTCATTAATGATTCTATTTTTCTAAGCAAAACAAAAACAACCCTAAAACTAAAAAAATCAGTTACAGCTATAAAAAACAATGTTCACAGTCCACCGTTGTCTCCAATACTTAACATACCAACTCATTAAGTGCATGTACTCATTACGTCAATAAATTAGTATTTATTACTTACCTTAAATCCCACAGCTTCACCACCACCACACCTCAAATGTTCTTTAATGGCGTATGATCTTAAAGTTTTGGGATTCCTTCGAAATATTTTCTTTAAATTTCGAAATCCAATTTAATAACATAATTTTTTTTAACTTTTTTTCCATAAAAACATCTAATCGTAATTAAGTTTCATTTAATGCCAATTCAGAAAACTTTACCATACTCTTTCTCCTCTCGCGATTTTCCCGCCAATTCTGCCGCATATGTCAAGGGCATTCTCGTCATTCGAACCTGCCACAACGGGTGTACGATATGGCATGCTTTCGGTTTCTTGGCCAATATGATAACCGATAAAAGTTATATCACTTTTATGGTAGGTTAGATAAAAATCCCAAACAAAAATTAATAAAGCTAGCACTTGGTAAGACGAGATAAATAGAACAATTTTAACCCAGATCGAATAAATGTTTCAATGACACAATAATTTGCATCGTTTAATATATTCACATTAACAAATTAATGTTGCGGTGACATATAGAAGTTTTTTTTCTTTTCTTTTTGTCAACGACAAATTGAAGTTTCTATTCGGATTTTTCCGGTTTTGGAATTTTTAAATAATCAAATTTTAAAAAATTCGATTTGGTTTTAGTTTACTTCTATAATTAACCGAGTTTTACTTGATTTCTATCTTTTGCCAAAATCAATTAAACACTTGTTAGTGTTAAAAGTTTGACAATTTAAAAGGTTGTACTACTAATTTATATTTGTTTAAAACCATTAGCAAAGAAAGAGCTTAGACATATACACAGTTAATTAATTTGTTTATGAATCGATTATTTTCGTTTTTATTCTTTTTGCAAAATTTGACATTTGGGTATGCATTCTTTTATAAAATTTGACATTTGAGTAGATCTTAACAACATAATAAAAACTTTAGACAATGACATAAAATTATTGAGTTTGTGAGATTACTTTAATTAAAAGGAAAAAACAAGTACGATCGACCTGGAAATCTCCCTTAATTAGTTGTGTGAGATTAGTTTAATATAAACGTGATGCACTTCGATTATTATTCTTTTTGTTGCCATTTAAAGAAAAAAATGAGAAGGTTAAGGGTGAAACTAAATTTTCGACAAGACTAAAAGGACTGAAATGTAAACTTAAAACAAAATATTGTTTCTCGCTCGGCTGGTCTCTGGAGACGCACAAAAAAACTACTTGCCACCGTATGAGACACTCTTCTCTGACGGTCCATCCTCCGCTTGCCACGCCGTCGCCACCTCAGCAGTCTCCTCCTTCCACTTAGATTCTCCTTACCAAACCGATTTTCGAAGATTCCAAACCACTTCTTCTTCTTCAGTCTCTGTCTTTTTCGAGAAAATCTCAATCGGAGGAATCCAATTTCTTCTTTTGCTTGTCGATTTTTTCGATATTCTCTGGTACTTTTTTTTATTTGATCCCGCTGTCTGAATTTTCTCCAGACCTTTACGATCCGTCTCACGGTTATGCGTTATCATTTTGCACTTTCTTAGGCCTTGGATTTTGACGGCGAAAATTGAAGCCGTGATTGATTCGATTTAGGCTCTTCTTTTGATGCTAAGGCTTGCCTGAGAAGACCTTTTGTTCTTTGATGTGACAACAAGGTAAAGACTCATATCATATGCCTAGTTGCTTAATTTCTGCGACCAATTTCTTGAATCAATATCAGTGTAGAATCGAAAACCAGTCAAAAATGGTGGGCGCAAATTTGTTTCACCGTAGAAAGCATTCATGGCCCCCTGAGGAATTCATCAGCAGAAGTACTCTGCAACTAGTAAGTCGACTTTAGGGCTAGTGTCATTTTGATAGCTGAGAAACAAAACTAATATGGTACCGTTTTCTTTCCGCTCATTGTAGCTCGATTTCGATAGTGCTGCTCCCCCACCACACGCATGGAGGAGGAGATTAAACTGCCATGCAAATATTCTAAAAGAATTCACCATAACGTTTAGGGAAGCCATTAAAATGGTATTGTTGTTGTTTTTTTTATGCCTGATTTTCTTTTTTGAGTTTCCTAAATGTTGTGAGGGTATCTCGTTTCTTTATATTTTTCGGAATTTCAGGTGCGCTTGGGGATACGATTATGGTCTTATGTCAGAGAAGAGGCCTCCCATGGAAGGGTAACTCCCTAGAAGGAACAATAGAATCTTTTGATATCCCTTTTTTTGTAAGAATGTAAAAACATTTTATAGAGTTATTATTATTTTATAGAAAGCACCTATTGATCCTTTCACCAAAGAGAACTGCAAACCATCTGCATCACAAGGCGTTCCACTTGGAGGAATGGGGTACATAGCTGATAATCTCTGATTGTTGACAATATTTCTGTAGCTTAAGTTTGACCAATGCTCTTGGTAATTGCAGAAGTGGAAGCATATCTAGGGGCTTCAGGGGTGAGTTTAAGCAGTGGCAAATCACTCCTGGAACTTGCGATCCTTCACCTATGATGTCTAATCAGTTTTCTGTGAGTCTTTTCTATGGCCTTCACGGACTTATAGCCATGCTATTGAATTCATAGCTCGTTAGTTCCATTTTTACCTTGTTTTATATTCTTAGTGTAGCTTTATCTTTAACTTTTTTTAAGCTTTTTTGGATCTTGCAACAGAAGTCCTTCGCTCTTAAGTATTAACTGCACAGTTGTGAGAACTAATGAGTCTTTGGACATTGGAAGTCATTATCTTTTGCCAGTGCAAAAACATCGCTGACTTATTAAAATTCAACTTCATAGTTGTTCCTACACCTTACCCTTGCGTAATTTTCATCATTGTTGTTTGGAAATTCCATTACAGTTGATATCTTTTTAATGCCTGTTTGAAGACTGGATATTAAAATTTTATTCAGAGATCACGTCATTGGGCTATTACACTTTTGCTAGTGTTACTTTATTAATACAATAAATGTTTTCTTGATTGTATAGTGTCTTATTAATATTAAATTTCTAACACTTATATTAAGTTTCCTGAACTTTTTCTGTTACCTGTTCTTAGATTTTTATTTCTCGAGATGGCGCACACAAAAAGTATTCATCAGTATTGGCTCCAGGCCAGCATGGAAGTTTAGGGTAAGAATCTGTTTCATAGATATCCTCCATTTCAGCTATGAAAGTTCTTTTTCTTAATTCACATACCTTGGATTGGTTTCATGGTCTCAGAAAATCCCGTGATAAAGGTATTTCGTCCTGGGGTTGGAATCTGAATGGCCAGCATTCAACTTATCATGCTCTATTTCCTCGGGCCTGGACTATATATGATGGTACCAATCTTCGTGACTTTGTCTTCAATAGCTAGCATATGTCCCTCAATATATCACTTGTAATGATACTTCTGTTTGTAGGTGAACCTGACCCAGAGTTAAAGATTTCATGCCGGCAAATATCCCCCTTTATACCAAACAATTACCAAGACAGTAGTCTTCCAGCAGCTGTTTTCGTATACACAGTAAGCCTGCCTTTCATGTAGTGCATAAATATAGGGGGTGGTGCCTACACGGTAAAACATCTTAGTTCTGAAAGAATGTGAAACAAGAATGGATATATAATATAGCAAGCAACCTTCTCAATATCTAGACTACATTTTCCACATTTATGGAATCTATGGATCTATAGTGATGTTTTCCCCTTAAATTAGTAGTTCATCAAAGAGCCAACATAGATATAGACTTGTATCCGTAGATAATCAAAAACGTTTATTTGGTGGGATATTCCAACCACCTTAAATTATTTAAATTCTAGAAGTACTTATTGTTTGATGGTGGAAGCATGCTAGTTAGTGAATCTCTCTACATATCCGTACAGGTTAATATCAGTAATGCTAGCATGCGTAGTGTCTATCACTTCAAGTAGAATCTGAGAAAACCTACTGAGTTATTATTTTTGTTTTAGTTGGTGAACACTGGAAAGGAAAGGGCAAAAGTCAGTCTTCTTTTTACATGGGCGGTGAGTTGACGTGTGGTATAATATGATTACATCACGTACATTAAAGCAGAGGGAAGATATGTTTACCAGCATTGTATATTGTGTAGAATTCAATTGGTGGGACTTCACATTTGTCAGGGGGTCATGTTAATGAGCCATTTATGTAAGGAGAACTGTGTAACATCTTTTCATAAGTGATTCTGGCTTCAAGTAGATGTCTAGTTTTTATTTGGTTCCTTTATCCTTTCAGGGGAGAAGATGGAGTCTCTGGTGTCCTCTTACATCACAAGCAAGTCATTTTACCTTTACAGCTATCACTAACTGTTGGTTTGCTTATATCTCATGGTAGATTGAATGAGTTTGGTCCACATTTCCATTCTTTCTTATTGGTTTAATGGAGAAAGATAGGGAAATGGCAGTACGTGAAGTGTTACTGTTAAAAGCAGCATTCACATTCGTAGTATACTAATAACTGATCTGATGAACAGAGAAAAAGATACGATGTTATCAACTCATTGGGAAACTTTACTAAGGAGACCTTGTTGGTCAGTAGTAAATGCACAATATCTAGAGAAAACAACTAGTTAAGTCAGAAGTTCTTCATTCAATTTTTAGCGAGATATGTTCTGACGTTCTGTCTGCCGACTTTCTCATGTTGAAAGGCCCAATCTGCTGCATTTAGACTCCTCGTGCACCTCTCTTATTTTGTTGTGTTATCTGTCCAAGTGTCCATGTCTCCTTAGCTTTTTAACTCTTTTCTAGTATGATATGTTCTACACTTCTACTACTGTTTTAGTCAATAGTTGATCTCGGAAAGTCGGAATACCAACTTGTCCATTGCAGTCGGCATCCTGTGTGAAGAAACTTTCACTGTTGTCGTTTCTTGAATGTTTGACATTGTTTACCAGCTTTTTTATTTACATGCTCCATTGAGTAGTTAATCTGGTAGAATACATATTTATTAAAGTGAATGGCTGTGTTCTTTTCTCTAAGCAAACAGATTTGTTTTGAATGTGATAATTTTGCAGGACAGGCAAGGGAAACCCTCCCGTCACGTTTGCAATCTCTGCTTGTGAGACTCAGAA
The DNA here is from genome assembly GCA_900406425.1 of Iberis pinnata. NCBI lineage: Eukaryota > Viridiplantae > Streptophyta > Magnoliopsida > Brassicales > Brassicaceae > Iberis > Iberis pinnata. The sequence goes on from OVBE01000798.1 coordinate 28,121, forward strand.
TGTTAATGTAACAGTTTTACCATGCTTTGGATTGTCTGAAGATAGTTCTTTTACAGCAAAGGATATGTGGGATACAATGGAAAAGGTGACGTGCCTTTGAATTATAATTCTCACTGTGCATTTGAATTTCGTACCGTGTCAAAACATGCTATTGACTATGAGTGATATGTTTTGTATTGGAAGTCGTATTAGAAACTTTATTTTGTATATCTGGTGTATTTGTAATAAATGAGACTGACATTCAGATATTCTGTCTAAAAAGGATGGGAAATTTGATCAAGAAAACTTCAATAGGGGGCAGAGCATGCCTTCATCAGCTGGAGATACTATTTGTGCAGCAGTCTCAGCTACCGCATGGGTAGAGGCTCACGGCAGGTGTACTGTATCTTTTGCTCTTTCATGGTCATCACCAAAAGTGAAATTTTTGAAGGGAAGCACGTATGACAGGTATAAAACGTGCAGCATTTGTTGTCTCTTCCTAAAATAGGATATAAAGGTGTTTACTTGTCAGAGTATTATCATTAACTTATTTCCATATAATCAATGTTGTATGTTAGACACTGATGACTGTCTGAGTTTTGTCTTCCTTCCTTCTCTGACTACGCTTTGCAGGAGGTACACTAAATTTTATGGAACTTCGCCAAGAGCAGCTCTGGATCTTGTGCATGATGCACTAACACGTATGTAACTGTGATGTTGATGTCTTAGCGCCTTATGCTTTACTTGAGTTGCCACTGCTCTGTTTGGATGTATATGCTGTTAATTAAAACAATTACATGTGTTAGTGACTAGCGTTGGTTTTCAAATTCAGATTATAAGAGATGGGAGGAAGATATTGAGGCATGGCAGAACCCCATTCTTAAAGATGAAAGACTCCCTGAGTGGTAACTACTTTTGAACCTTCTTTGTTTTTTCGAACATTGCAGTTACTTTTTGTTTGTTGTTTCATTTTTCGCATTTCCTGAGCATCACAAATGCATCCTTATTGTACTGTATATTCATGTATACCATAATAGATGAACTTTGAGTATTATGCTCTTATCGTCCTCCCCTGAATTGTTTTTGTTATATATAGGTACAAATTCACTCTATTCAATGAGCTTTACTTTTTGGTAGCCGGTGGTACAGTCTGGATAGGTACATATCTATTTGCTTCAAAGGAAAAGAAAAGTTGCTTATTATTAATTTACTACCTTGAAGATATTATATAACTTCCCAAATATTTTCTGTTGCAGACTCTGCTTCACTTGATGCCAACGGGAATCAGCTTCAGCAATTGAATTTAGAAAATTCAGATAGTAAAGGAAGTAGATTAGACAGTAAAGACCAGCATAATAACCTTGATAATTGCAACAGCAATGGTGAAGTATCATATATTCACAAAAGGAATGGTTTGTATGTCAACACTCGGCACATAGATAATGATGATGATGTTGGCCGATTTCTGTACTTAGAAGGTGTGGAGTATGTGATGTGGTGTACATATGATGTACACTTTTACGCATCATATGCGCTCCTTATGCTATTCCCAAAAATCGAACTAAATATCCAGCGGGATTTTGCTAAAGCTGTGTTGTCTGAAGATGGAAGGAAAGTGAAGTTTCTAGCAGAGGGAAATTGGGGAATTCGTAAGGTCAGAGGTGCTGTTCCTCACGATCTTGGGATGCATGATCCGTGGAATGAAATGAATGCGTATAACATACATGATACAAGCAAGTGGAAGGATCTGAATCCAAAGTTTGTGCTTCAAGTGTATAGAGATTTCGCAGCTACAGGGGATTACCAATTTGGAATAGATGTTTGGCCTGCAGTCCGTGCCGCTATGGAGTACATGGAACAGTTTGATAGAGACAATGACGATCTAATAGAGAATGATGGTTTCCCAGACCAGACATATGATACATGGACTGTCCATGGCGTAAGTGCCTACTGCGGTTGCCTGTGGCTGGCTGCTCTTCAAGCCGCAGCGGCCATGGCTCAGCAAATTGGTGACAAATTCTTTGCAGAACTGTGTAAGAATAAGTTTTTGAATGCAAAGACAGCACTGGAAGCAAAACTCTGGAACGGATCCTACTTCAATTATGACAGCGGGGCAAGCAGCAACAGCAAATCTATACAGACTGATCAGTTGGCAGGTCAATGGTATGCAGCATCTTCAGGTCTGCCTCCAATTTTCGAGGATTTCAAAATCAGAAGCACTTTGCAAAAGATCTTTGATTTCAATGTAATGAAGACGAAAGGAGGCAGAATGGGTGCAGTAAATGGGATGCATTGTGATGGGAAAGTGGATGAGACGTGCATGCAGTCACGTGAGATATGGACCGGAGTCACTTATGCAGCTGCAGCAACTATGATTCTCTCTGGAATGGAAGAGCAAGGATTCACCACAGCAGAGGGAATTTTCACAGCTGGCTGGTCAGAAGAAGGTTTTGGGTAAGTTTCCAATATTCATTGTATTTATAAAAAAATAAAAAAGGTATAGTGTAGCAAAATGTTTGTGTATGGTGAGTGCAGATATTGGTTCCAGACACCGGAAGGTTGGACAATGGACGGGCATTACAGGTCATTGATATACATGAGGCCACTTGCAATATGGGGAATGCAATGGGCACTATCATTGCCAAAGGCAATACTTGATGCTCCTAAAATCAACATGATGGACAGAGTTCACTTGTCACCTAGGAGCCGCAGATTCTCTCACAATGCTAAAGTTGTCAAACACAAGGCTAAATGTTTTGGTAATTCTGCATTGAGCTGTTCTTGCTAATAAATTTAAACACTGTGTTTATAAACATAAGCAATATGGTTATTGAAATATCTGGAACAATGTAATATAGAGGAGATAATCATTTCTCATGAAAGATAATTGGAAACGCTTCTAAAATTGTTGTGAATGGAGCATTTTGCTGATAGAAAAGACAAAGTCCATGTGTTAATCGTAACTCTTTTCTTTTTCTTTGGTCTTAATAGAGATTATTGGCTCCGTGGGTATCTTCTATTTTTTTTTTTTTTTGTCACCAAACAAGACGAAGATGGCCAAATCGGAGTTGAAGTATTGCAAAAAAAAAAAAAAAATCTTCTTGCGTTGTTGTGCGGCCCGATCTAAGACATTGGTTTGCTTGTTGAACTTTTTTGGACAATGATGTAGACGAAACTCCAACCGTGTAGACATGTATTTGGACAAAAGTGAGAGTTCAGATGCAAAAGTCGGCCAATCAAAGGGTGTCTCCACCATCTTAATAAGGTTCGTCGAATCGGTAAAAAGGTTTCACATTGATAATTCCTTTGAGATAAGCATTTCATAGCCCAAAGGAGGCTTAGTAATTCATTATGAAGCGGATATAGACCAAAATATATTCTCCATGTCCCCATGATCTCTATGTAACCAGATTGATATGATCCTGGATCAACTCTGATTAAAGGCTTTGATGATCTCTTAACTCGACAAGGATGCAATGAATGAATGATCTTGGACAGCAACTTGTTCTCTAGATTTGGGCTGGAATTGATGCAAAAGGGGTCCGAAACTTTATGGTCTTGTGTAAACAGATTATGGTTGATGCTATGGTCGAATGAATGGATGAATTGGATGTAATCTTCGATCAGATTGTGATGATGAATTGATGATGAATTTCAAACAGATTGGTTTAGAGAACAATCTGTTTTGGTTGAAGAATTATTGAACAAAGGGGATTGGAAAAGAGATAGATGGAAAACTTGTAATGTCTTATGGATTAGATAAACAAGGTAGAAGGTTTTTCTGAATCTACTACAGATATAGAACAACCGAGATTCTTAATCTTATGAGCAAGAGGAATTGAACAATTGTTCTCAAACAATCTTAAAGGGTTTCGACATAAATCTTGCTAAAGAAAAAAAGAGAGGTTCGAAATAGTTAAATAGGCACATGAGCCTAGGGATTTTTCTAACATATCACAATCCTTAAAGAAAACTAAAAATAATATCCCATTCCTTAAAGGAAACTAAAAATAAAGGAAACTAAAAAGAAATGGAAAGCAGCTTCTAGAAGATGAGCCTTGGAAGGCAAGTGTTAGCTTCTAGAAGATCTCCTTATTTTCGCCAAGTATTTAATAAAATACTTATTCCAAATTCTTCTCAAATAGCTCTAACGAAGTGGATAACGTGCATCGTTAAAACCTTAGTGATTGACCAAAAATCCAATGCGGGAAAAAGTGATAATCTCGACTAAGGACAAAAGAGTACAGACATTACCCACTTAGCTAACCGAACAGAGATCTGGTTCTTCTGGAATGTCAAGCCTGGACACTTGATAGATGTTGCAAGCTTGATTTTCTAGATCTGAATGTAGCATCATGTGGGCTTGATTTGCTAGCTCTCTTGCCTTTGATCTCGTGATCCTTCCTTCAGGTTCAAGCTGCTCCGGTTCAAGCTCTGGTTCAGGTTCTGGTTCATCCACGATCACATCATCCTCTCCCAGTTGAAAAAGATTTGTCCTCAAATCTGTTTTTCCTACAAAAGGAGACAACAAATTAGTTTGATCAAATCTAGTCTCGGTTTTAAACTTACCTTTGGGATCCTTTTGGTTGAGTGTGGATTTCAGTCATCTCTAGGGAATTATTGTCTGGCTTCCAAACATAATTCTAAAACAGAAAACTCAGAATTAAGTCAACAGTAAAGTAAATCAAATCAAATAACCGCATTAAGATTAAGTTAAGAGATAAAATTTGATCAACTGTTTTGAGAATGTTGCGGATCAGTCCTTGAGAATTAATTTCTGGTTCCCAAACAAAATTATGAAATGAAACACACAAACTTAGTTCAATCACATAAGAGGTTATATCGTTTATGCTTAAAAAGACTAAGTTTGGAGATAGGAATTGGTCATATGTTTTGCGGATCAGCCCTTTTTCTATATGGTAGCTTAAACTTGGTAGGGTGATCATCCAAGGAGATGCACAAATGGGTCTTCTCAAATCAGTCCACACATGTGCTCTCCATGGTCTCGGTCTTGACCATTCTTCAGATATTGTTGGCTCAATTTTATCTCCAGCTCCAGCTCTGTCCAGTTGGTTGTAAATTTTACAATCATCTACAAGAGGGGCTTCTAAGAACTTGAGACTATCGCCATACAAAATTCTGAAGTAGTCCACACACACATAACTTCAGAATTAGCAAGCTGCAAGTAGCTGAACTTTGAACATCGTTTGTGAACAGCTCTGAACTCCGATTGGATTGATCTACGGCTTGAAAAATTCATTTTTGAACGTAGTTCATGGTACAATTTTTTTTATACCCCAGTTGTTGATAATCGTCCCCATATGGCTGTTACAAGACGCATATGTCAATCTGTCAATTTCTGGACTTTGGGAGTAGTTGGTGTTTGGGGTGTGAGCTTCTGTTCTGATCAGGTCTGAACTCGTTTTAGGTTGTTCCAAGGTTCTAATAAGTCCTTCTTGAGTTTAGAGAGTGTCCGAATTTGTCCTTGGGAGGTAGGACTTGATCTTAATCGGTAACAACCTATGATATGCACCAAGATAAAAGAAATCAACACTCTCTATTCGAAAAGAGTTGAGAAGCTTATCTCTATCTGGTGGTGGTGCATTAGTTGGATCTTATTTGTCCAAGTCTCTCCATAATTGCATCTCATGGTTGTTGTCCTCCTCGATTAGCTCGGGATTATGAGTGTCATCCTTTTGGGTTGATTGTAGTTCCCTTCTTTCGATTGCATCATCGTTTTTAAGTTTCAGAAGCTGACCACATATCTCCATAGGATTTGTTGAAGCTTCTTCTTCATTTTTGATTATCTCCTTAACACCTGAAACTTTCTCAAAATCTTTGACACTAGACAAGTGTGTTAAAACAGTCATGAATCTATTAAAATCATATTGTGGATCTGTTTAAAAGTCAAAAGAAATAGTATATATCCCTTGTTCTTCAGTCATGCATTCTTATTGCTCTAGCTCCTGATTCCTACACATTTTTTCATAAAGAGATTGTTGAACATCTTTTTCAGCTCCTTCCTCTTTGTTATCATCTGAAATATGCTCAATGTCCTTCTCTTCTTTCCAATCAGCCACACAACAATCATTAATTTCCAGAACTCCACATTCTTTCTTGTACGCCACTTTATCACTGGGTTGTTCAACAATCTGGGCTACGTCTTCTTCTTGAACCTTTTGATCTTTGCCTACAAAAGAAACATTTGGCGAAGACGAGTGCGTTATACTAGAATCAGAACTTCCAAATTTTTTGTAAAGTTCCCTTTTTATATTTTCTTCTCGTAAACGTTGTGACTGTTCTATAATAACTTTTAGGTTCTCGCGATATTCAGAATTGCTTAAATCATTGGAAACTAAAAGTTTAGAAGACTTTCCTCGATTATACGTTTCTTGATGTTTCTGTGCAGATTGAGTAATTGGTTTAGGCTGGACGTTTGTAGCGTACTTCTTTCTCATGAGGAATTTGAGTTCTGTCCATGTTTCAATGGGTTGCCTAGGCCACCGTTTTATCTCTTTCTTTCACCACCGCCTAAGCGCATAGTTTCGGAAATTTGAAACAGCAGCTCTTAGTAGCTCACGTTCGGTGAAGCATTGACATTTGGAGGCGTAATACATCCCCTTCTCCCATGTTGCATATCCAGTTGGATCTCGGTACCCATAGAATGGTGAGATGCTTCTACAGAGTTCTTTGTAACTATAGGATTGCGACCCATTCATTGTTCCTGAAATATCAAGAACAACTCGCAGTAAATTGTTCTAAAGGAATTTCACAAATCGGAAGCATAAACATGGAAGGTTCAGATTAATGGAAAATCTCAAGCAAACAAGAAATGATCTAGATATTACAAGCCTATTAATGCAATGGTCTAACTTAATCTCTGCAACAAAATTCAGCAACTAACAATATCCGACTGTCGTAAATACACAAGAACACAAACAAGGACTTAAATAAACGAATAAGAACAAAACTAGCTGGACTCAACAAGGAATAAGACTCAACAAGGAACAAGACTCAACAAGACAAAATAAAAGACAAAGACAGCACAATGATAATAAGGAAACAAGCAAGACAAAAGACACGAGGGAACACAAAAACAGACCTAACAAGTCTAAAAGCCTAATTTAGCTAAAATAAGAGACTAACACACGTCACTAACAAGACTAAAAGCTAGACTAATATAACAAACAAAGCAACAATGAATAAGGATATCAAAGACTAGGATTAATAACCTAATGCAATTCAAGATTCTAATTCTTTAAACTAATCTAGATGAATTAAAACAACTAACAACCTAGTTCAATGCACAAGATTCTGGTTCTTTAACTTAAACTAGATGGATTCAAGCAATCTAACAACCTAATTTAATTGCAAGATTCTGGTTCTTTAAACTAAACATAGATAGATTTAATCAACTAACAACCTAGGGTTCTTAGCAACAAAAAACCAGAAAAATTTCGACAATAATATAAGAGATTAGGGTTAGGGTTTTTGCTCAGCCTTTGGGTACAGAGTTGGCTCTGATACCACCTGATATGATCCTGGATCAACTATGATTAAAGGCTTTGATGATCTCTTAACTCGACAAGGATGCAATGAATGAATAATCTTGGACAACAACTTGTTCTCTAAATTTCGGCTGGAATTGATGCAAAAGGGGTCAGAAACTTTATGGTCTTGTGTAAACAGATTATGGTTGATGTTATGGTCGAATGAATGGATGAATTGGATGTAATCTTCGATCAGATTATGATGATGAATTTATGATGAATTTCGAACAGATTGGTTTAGAGAACAATCTGTTTTGGTTGAAGAATTATTGAACAAAGGGGAATGGAAAAGAGAGAGATGGAAAACTTGTAATGTCTTATGGATTAGACAAACAAGGTAGAAGGTTTTTCTGAATCTACAGATATAGAACAACCGAGATTCTTAATCTTATGAGCAAGAGGAATTCAACAATTGTTCTCAAAAAATCTTAAAGGGTTTCGACATAAATCTTGCTAAAGAAAAAGATAGAGGTTCGAAATACTTAAATAGGCACATGAGCCTAGGGATTTTTCTAACATATCCCATTCCTTAAAGGAAACTAAAAATAATATCTCATTCCTTAAAGGAAACTAAAAATTAAGGAAACTAAAAATAAATGGAAAGCAGCTTCTAGAAGATGAGCCTTGGAAGGCAAGTGTTAGCTTCTAGAGATCTCCTTATTTTCGCCAAGTATTTAATAAAATACTTATTCCAAATTCTTCTCAGATAGCTCTAACGAAGTGGATAACGTGCATCATTAAAACCTTAGTGATTGACCAAAAACTCAATGCGGGAAAAGTGATCATCTCGACTAAGGACAAAAGAGTACAAACATTACCCACTTAGCTAACCGATCAGAGATCTGGTTCTTTTGGAATGTCAAGCCTGGACACTTTATAGATGTTGCAAGCTTGATCTTCTAGATCCGAATGTAGCATCATGTGGGCTTTATTTGCTAGCTCTCTTGCCTTTGATCTCGTGATCCTTCCTTCAGGTTCAAGCTGCTCCGGTTCAAGCTCTGGTTCAGGTTCTGGTCCATCCATGATCACATCACAGATGGTGGTTGTAACACCCATAAATTTCCTCCAAAAGGCGCATCTTTTTTCTAAGAGCCATCCACGAAGCAAACGTGGTTGGCATTCACCAGTTGAGGGGGTAAGATAGGAGAGAACTCTGTTCTTTGGAATTGAGAGCTTTCCGAGGCCTGAGAATGAGCCATCATCCATTCATTAGCCTCTTTAAGCACGACATTAAATATGTCAGGTGGATCCCAAACTTTATTTTTGAAAATTTTATCGTTTTGCGCCTTCCAAATATACCACATAATCCATATAAACCCATTATAACATTCCGGTTGGACTAAACGCCCCTTGGATGAGAGGAGATAACTCATATTTTCCAATAATTTGGATAAGGAAAAACACCAACACCATTGGGAATATGAGAGAGAGCCCAAGTTTGACGTGCCGGTGGACAATCAAATAGGACATGGTTAACATATTCATCTGGATGACCACAACAAGGACATAAGCGGTCCACATTTAGCTTTCGATTTGCGAGATGAGAATTCACCATTAGTGCTCCTACCAGCACCTGCCACATAAAATGTCGCAGTTTAGCTGGAGCATTTAGTTTCCAAACCATTTCCTTAAGACCATTAGTAGATGGTAACTGAGTAAAGAACTGCAGATCATCGTCAAGAAAGGAGGCTAAAAGGTCATAGCCCAGTTTAACTGTATATTGGCCATTCTTAGTAAAGTGTCAGCAGAAGCCATCTTCCGTAAATCTTGAAGGCTAAATACCGTGAATTCATGAAACATCTGCAAGATGGCATAGTCGGAGCAGAGGCTCACGCCATGTTTGACCATCATTTTGTAACAATTCTTCAACTCTCAAATGCAGATGAATTCCAGGGAGGAATGCTCTTGGGCGGTGAGGGAAGGTTCCCGGTACCTAGTTGTCATTCCATGCACTGGTATTATCACCTCGTCTAATAGAGCGTCGTAGACCTATATGGAGTAGGTGACGCACCTCCCCCCCCAAATACTTTGCCATCCGTATGATGGTCGATGTGCTTTCTTAGCCTGAAAGGGTAACTGGTTCCGGTAATATCTCCCTCGGAAAACCTTTGCTAAAAGTGAATTCAGTTTATGCAACAAACGTCACATTTTTTTAGCAAGCAAAGCTTGGTTAAAAAGGTCAAATCATTGAAACCAAGACCTCCCCACTTCTTCGGGAGACCAACTTTTTTCCATGCTATCAAGTGTATTCCCTTGGAATTTGGTTTCGATGACCACCAAAAGGTCGTGATTGCACTGGTAATCTTCTTTAAAAGGCCTTGAGGAAGGCGATAACATGACATAACATAGGTTGGGAGGGCCTGAGCCACCGACTTGATCATAACTTCTTTTCCCCCCTTGGATAAGAATTTTGCAGACCAGCCATTGATGCGACTGTTTAACATATCTCTGACATAAGAAAAAATTTGAGCCTTGACCCCTTCAGTTGTTCAGTGATTCCCAAATATTTCCCAGATCCTCCACCGATGAGGATATTCAGCCTATATTTGAGAAGTTGGCGGTAGTGGAGAGGAACCTTCTTACCAAAAAAGGTGGTTGATTTATCATAATTAATTCGTTGACCAGACGCATCGCCATAGAGTTGCAAAATTTCGGCTATCTGAGAGCATTGTGCCAAAGTGGCTTTGCAAAAGAAAAGACTATCATCAGCAAACAGTAGATGAGAGATCGATGGGCATGCCAGAGCCATATTAATGCCACTAAGAGCGTCCTTGGCTTCGGTCGAGCATAGGTTGGCGATGAGCACTTCAGTGCAGAGGATAAAGAGATATGGTGACAATGGATCACTTTGTCTTAGTCCCCGTACATGTTTAATGATACCTTTTGGCTCCCCATTAATAATCACTCGATAAAAAACCAATGTGACACAGAACAAGATCCAGTTGATCCATTTGGGCGCAAAACCCATCTTGGACATTAGTGCCCGAAGCACCATTCGACTCGATCATAAGCTTTACTCATATCCGTCTTTATAGCCATAAATTCTTCCATGCATCTCTCCTTCGAATTAAGGGCGTAAAAAGCCTCTTGGGTTAAAATGATGTTGTCAGAGATAACACGACCTTCTACAAAAGCAGATTGCGTTTCAGAGATAAGGTTCGGAAGGAATAACCTTTAGTCGCTGACATAAAGATTTTGAGATAATCTTGTATATAACATTGCAAAGACTTGTTGGTCGGAAGTTAACCATTTCCTTCAGACGGTCAACCTTCGGAATCAAAAAAATATTTGTCTCATTAAGACGTTCATCAAAATAGCTTTTGGATGTAAAATCATGCACCAACAGTACAAATTGTTTGCCCACAATATGCCAATAGCGCTGAAAGAAGAGTGCTGTCATCCCGTCTGGACCTGGGGCTTTTTCCGGAGCCATCTCGAAGAGGGCTTTGTGAATATCTTCCGGAGAAAAAGGTTGCGTGAGCTGAACATTCAAATCATCAGAAAAAGATCGTTGGAGCGGTTCCAAAGCCGCCTCTAGATTACAAGCTCCAGATTGGGCAAATAGCTTGTGGAAATACTCGACGACCACTTTTTCAATATTCTCATCCTCCTCAGTCCATATACCATAAGCGGTAAGCAAACCTGAGATTCGATTCCTCACCCATCGCTGTTTAGTCATAGCATGGAAGTATTTCGTAATTTTTATCTCCCTCCTTGAGCCATGCAACACGACTTTTCTGTTTCCAAAAGAGTTCTTCGTCCATCATTGTGGCGTGAAGTTGTTATGTGAGAGCAGATAATTCCTCAGGGGGAACTGAGTCATGCGAGTGGGCATAATCAATCTGAATTTTCAGCGATTCAATGTCTAAGGAGGAATTAAATTGTTCATCACGTCGCCAACGTGATATACAGCCCCTGTAATTTTTGATACGGTCTTGAATACCGGTCTGGAGGGCAAAATCATTTCGGAACCCCCCCCCCCCTCCTTTACCACATTCTCAAAATTCTTTTTTGTGGGCCAACGTTTGTCAAACCTAAATTGACACGAACCCTGGTATTTACGGTTATCCATAGAAATAAGCAGAGGTCGGTGATCGGGATTCCAAAAATTTGAGGTACTCGACATGGGAATGTGATAAAAGTGCATGCCTTTCTTCATTATCCATAGCTCTGTCTAGGCAGCATCGTCCCGTATTTCTACCGCGTCGGCCAACACATGAAAAATAATTCTCGGTGAATGGAAAATCAATCATGCCACAACATTCACGCATCAATCTAAAATCCATAAAAGATGATTCCGATATAACACGACCACCTTGTTTTCTAAATTATTAATGATTTCATTAAAATCGCCAACCATTGCCCATGGTCCTGATCGTCCCAAACCAATTCGTTTTAAGCGTTTCCAAACTAAGTCACGCTTTGAAATTACATGATCTCCGTAAACAAAAGACATAAAAGTTTTATTTTCTTGAATTGTAACCATTACATCGATTACATTTTTATTGAAAAAAGAACTTTAACATTAAAAGAAGATAAAGCCAAAAGAGCTAAACCTCCACTAAGACCAGAAGGGTCAATAGTAAAAAGGAAAATTATAGCCTAAATGGGCTTGAAGGTCTTGAAGAAAAGAACTAGATTGCTTAGTTTCCATCAGAAAGAGCACCCCTGGGAATGACGTACGTCGAAACTCCCTCAGGCACCTAACCGCCAAGAAGCTTCCAGCTCCTTGGCAGTTCCAACTCATAATCATCTATTTCTGGCCTGGTGGTTTCTCTTTATCCACCTGGCTTTCAAGGTTTTCTGATATATTCCCCTCATTGGGACCCGCCTCAGGGGTAGGCGGGAGAGATGTCACCGCTGAACTTCCAACTTCCAACTTCCAAAAGATGTGAAATTTTCTTCACCGACTTAGAAACGCGCAATGGCGAATGTCCTATCTTCTTCTTCGGGTTGAGCAATTTAGAGAATTTGCTTCTGTCTGGCCGATCATTTTCAGTCCTCAAATCAGAGCCAATCAAATCTTTAAGGGGAGAAATAATATCCTCAAAAGGATGTGCATCAGAAGTCGTGTCTCGATTAACCATTACATGCTTCTTACATTATTAGATAAAACTTGGGCCAGCCCATTATCATTAACCTCACGTTGCATCATTACACCGTCACTCAAAGCATTGACGTTACTTTTCCCATTAGTAATGGAGCATTCTGGGCTTTTACCAAAAGTAGCTAGCACCCAACTTTTTGTGGACCCAAATTCATGGGCTTGCATAGTAAGACATGTAGATGATTCTCCTTGCAAATTGGATCCTTCCTCTCGGGCTTTTGCTGGAGATAAAATGGGCCCAGCCTCACCTTCAAGAGAGTCATTTCCCGTAATTGGTAAAGCAAATGATGGTAAGAGGTTCCAGCGAACAGAACCACGACGTCGGGAAGTAGACGATTCAGCCACCGAACCCATAAATGAAGCAGGGAAATCACGGTTAACCTGAATCATCCGAGGTTGCTGGTTAATAGCCCTGCGACGCCGCTCTTCTTCCTCACCAGCACGTTGGCGATGATGTATGTCAAAAAAATACTAAAATATATTTGTATTTGACCCGTGAAAACAATAATCCCAAGAATACTAATTCTTATCAAAAAAATTTTATTACTATTTAAAAAAATATATATTTTAAAATATTAATAAAGTTAACTACATAAAGAAGTTTAAAATTTAATAAAAGAGTAAAAAAATGCATTTCAAAATGTATAAGTCACAATTTAAAAAGTAACAATCATAATCTAATGTATAGAGATTGAAAAAACCAAATACGAGGTTACTAGCTTTTTAGACATATATTCTAAGATATTACTATATGAAAAAAACAAATATCATGTAACCGATTTTAAATTTTAACAATTAAATATGAATGTAGTTCAATTAGACTTTTAGATATTTAAACATACTTAACTGAACTTAAAATTTTTATTTAAAATAAATTAAATTTATTTCTCCTAAATAAATTGGAAATGAAGATAGGATTCTTCTAATTTTGTATGATTATTCCATTTTTATTTCAAATTTATATTTATTTCTAGATTTCATAATTAAAATTTTCGAAAATAATCAAAATCATATATTGCAAAACCTTATATTAAGAATATGTCATATTCCAAAATTTATGAAGATATCCATAAATAACTAAATGGTATATCTGATTTTCGTTAAATAAATATTAAATAAATATTTCTTAAAAAATATTTTTTTTATATAATGTAAAAAAAATTTTGGGTCTCGAACCCACGACCTATAGGTGTACACAACAGGATAAATGCATACGTTTTCTAGCAAGTAGTACTCAAGAATTAATGAATAGATGTTAAATTCCCTAATATATTAGATACAACATAAATTTTAATTAATGGAGACAAAAAATAAGTCAAACATAAATATATTCCTAGTTTTACGGTTTTTCTAAATAGATTATTTTCAATATAAAAATAAACTTATCAATTAGGTAGGCAACTAACTAAATTAAAAAAAAAAACTTGTAATGAAATATTCTAAAAACACAATTAATACTATTTTGATTTATGAAAACTATTATATGTTAATTTTAATAAGATTTATTAATTGGATATTTAAGAAATTAAATGTAATTTTCAAATTATAATTTAACGTGGGTTCGAAATCCAACCAATTTTGTAAAAATATCTTAACAAATCTAAAGTAAATATTTGGAAGGTAATTGTATTAAAAAAAAATTTATGTAGGTGCAATCATGATATCTTTTATGTTAAATGTGTGATCATGATTCTACATTCATTTTATGAATTACGCTTTATGATATTCTGCAGATATAACAAATCGATTTTTTTATCATTTATATTTTTAGATTATCATAAGTGTTAAAGAAAAATCTCCCAGATATAACTAAGAAAACTTAAGAATGAGCTAAACATAAATGCGAAAACTAATGATTGTTGACGTTTAATGTCCATATACTTACCTTAATTTAATAGAGAATAGAGGTAGACAATTCCTATATAGCACAATAACAAAATCGACTGCAAAAAAAAAAAAAAAAATCAATTGACAAAGATTATAAAACTCATTATTTGATACATATTAAGTAAATGAGATTGAAACGATATCAAAGTCAATAATAAAAACAAAAAACGATCTATGTGAGTATTTAATAAGAAACACATTTTTTGAAACAAATGAAAGAAAGAAGAATAATTAATAACCTAATTGTGGAATGGAAAAAGATCCCTAATATAATTAAGAAAATTAACAATTAGCCAAACATGAACGCGAGAAAACTAATGATTGTTGACGTTTGTGTTTTTTTTTTTTTCATAGATTTACCTTGATTTAATAGTGAATATCTGTAGACAATCCCTATATAGCACAATGATGAAACCGACTGCAAAAAAATATCAATTGACAAAGATTATGAAATTCATAATTTGATATATACTAAATAAATGGAATTGAAACGATATCAAAGTCGGCAATAATAATAATAAAAAACACTATTATTGAAACGAATGAAAGCAAGAAACATAATTAATAACCTAATTGTGGAATTGAATATATATATATATATATATATATATATATAGAAGAATATTGGGGGGAATTTCATATCTACCATTTTCAATATATCTTTTTTCATCTTTGCCATTTTCAAATCATTTAATCACTTTTACCACTTTTTTTTATTAACAAATGACTAAATTACCCCCATCTTATCACCATCTTTTTCTATGCGTCCACCAACGACGAGAGATTTTATAGATCTAAGAAACTCCGATCTGAAAGTTCAACTGTGAAACCAATCAAATGATTGTCTCTCCGGTGAAACCACTATTCGTCTTCGTTTTGACTTTCTCTCTTCTTCTTCTCGTTATTCTTCTATCTCCTTCGCCACATTTGCTGCAGAAGATAGAAAAATAACATTTCATATGATGATTGCTAGATAAGCTTCTTTCATCTGGTAAGTTTACTCCGATTCCTTTTTGTGTTATTTTCCCACAGATCGATAACATTTTACCTGAAAGATGGAAAATTGAATCGAGATTAGTGAAATGCAGAAACGGCATGACTTTGGCTTCACCTTATGTCAAGGACTGTGTTTCCTCGAAAAGGGTCTTCAATTGGGTTTGCTATTGGTGGATTAGCTTCTTTCGCCATCTTTGCTTCTCTGCTTCTTTTC